>VZTV01093985.1:0-13137 GCA_013400875.1 Anhinga rufa
AGCAGGTCCGTGTCCATTCTGTGTAGTTTCTGTATGTTCATGTTGTGTTTGTTTGTTGCAACACTTATCTGCTTGTGCTCCCATTGTTTGGGGGGTTAACAGTTTGGGGTTTATCCTCAGAAGTGTTGGCATCTTGGATCTGAACAGGGTTCTGGTAACAGAAATCAGTTCCTCAGGTCTGCAGAGTTGTGGCTGGTATTCCAGCCTTGCCTGGGTGGTTTGTTTCGCCATGAACTCAAGTTGCTCTATTGCAGTGGTTTCGGTTTTTTCACCAAGACTCCTACTTACAATGCTCTGCTGGAGCATGTGCAGCCACGGAAACTGTTCCTCATCTCTATTAAAAAATATTCAAAATGATGCAGGGAGTAGAAGTTTGAGTTAATTACAAATTATTCTCGATTTCACTAGCATTTTATTAACAAATCCACATTAATCCAGTATTAAAGCAGGGCGGGATTATAGGATTTCTCTCATCTGAAGCTTGGAGCAAGGGAAAGTCTATAATAAACCTACCTATTCATTTGACACAAAGCTGTTCTATCAAATCTACCACAACATGTCGTCGTCCCCCCCCCCCCCCCCCCCCCCCCCGCTTCCTTGCGACATACATATGCAATCCTATACAATAGAAATGGTATATTTTTATGATTAACTAGAATGGATACAAAACCGATCTGGGGTAAAATTGCCTTTCCAGCACCTCTGTCCTTGAAGACACTCTTTCTGGCTTTCCAGGTTATGCAGGTGACCTACTGGGGCATCTTCCAACTGATGGAGACCTACCAGCTCCCTGCTTGAGTCCATTTCCATTAGCAGAAGAGCTGACCCCATAGCAACCTATTTAACTGCATGCATTTGCTTAAAAGCGAGATGAGATCATGATCATGGTTCCTCTGCAAATTGAGGCTTACACCACAAGGTGGGACACACCGGAGGAAGAAAAGGATCTGAGCACATTTGGAGAGAGCTGGAAAAAATAAGATGGAAAGGCAGAACTGTTTCATCTTGATCCTGCCACGGTCCTCAAAATTGTCTTGAAAGTTTTCACAGAAAGGAGCTAGCTAAGGGACTGAAATAGTCTGCTTTAAGATATAATCCTTTTAATAAAATGTAAGGGTCAGAATTTCACATTGGCAGTGAACATTTTGCTAAATAGGGCATGATGAGTTTGCTGTTCTGCTCCTGGACTGGTCGCTCATGCTTGTGTGTCGTGGTGTATAATAATGGCATGAAATTGCCATCTCTGCTGGGATTGGTGCAGGTTGATCAGTCCAAAGTGTAACAGCTCCTGAGCTGAAATTATTCTTCTTAATTTTACAGTCCTCTCTAACAAAAACATTTCCCCTGACAAAAAATCCAGAGAAAATGAAGAAAAAGTTCAGGTTTTGCAGACCTTTATTGTCTCACTCATGGGAGCACCATGAATATCTGAACACTGAAATTATTTCATTTTATATCTGCAAAAACTATCCATTTTCCCCAGAGGTTTTTGGTGAAATAAAAAGGGGATTTGCTCATGGATGGTTCTGCTGATTCAAAAAGCTATGTTTCTGTCTCAGAAGCTGGCATTTTCAGCCAAGTCTCGTTGCTGTTACTCTTCATTTAGATGTGACAACAGGCTTGGGGATGTGCAGAAATGAGACTAGCTGACTCCCAGACACATCAGCTGTCCGAGACACACAGGTGATGGGGCTCAGGAATGGGTCTTCTTCAGAGCCATGTTGGGCTTTTTTACCATCTCTGTATTAACTGCTTTCTGGGTCTGTTTTCCCATCAATATTTTTGAGACTAGTAAACAATTGAACATGTGTTCAAGAAGAGAGATGAAGCTCATTGTCACCTCACTAGCAACTGTGCTCCTCTGGAGAGTGAAGGGTAGTAGTTTATGTTTTGGCAGAAGTCTCTTACTCAGCCCTGGGCTCTGGACCTACAGTCCTAGGTTCTTTGGTGCAGATGGTTTCACCCAGCAGGGAGCTGGAGACCCCAGCAGCCACCGGGAGTTTTTATGGGGCCTTGCACCTACCTGCCCTTTGCATTCAGCAAATCAATCCTCCTGGCTGTGGCTGAACAGCCCAGGGACTTTTTGGATAGATTACCCAGATGGCTACTTCTCAGGCGGGGTTAGGCTTACCCTCTTGCTGTCAGACTCCCCTGATGATAGCAAGGCAAAGGCAGAGAGAAATGCTACCTCAGGATATCAGCTTTTGCTTCTGACTATATCTAAGTTGGTAGTCTTGATGCGTCCTTGGTGCCCAGAGCCTGGACAAGCACCGGCTCCAAGCCAGACATCTGCAAAGCTCCTCAGCTCCTTAAGGAGGCAAGGGAGAGGCATGGAGAAGTCAGCAAGAGTGATGGTCACACCTGAATGGCACGGTAGCAGGAGGTGAATGCTGGTTAGGTTTTAGGCAGAGTGGAGCACATATCCTTGGGTGTTTAATTCCTGCATGCCCTTCATTGGTTTCACTCAATACATGCTCTAAAGCAGACTTAGCCAAAGTCTGGGTTTCTCCTCCCCATCTGGCCCATCGCAAATAACGTCACTTGTACCTGCAATCCAGGGACCCCTTGGTGACATTTTCTGGATGCATCTGGGTAGGCAATCACAGTCATGCAGAGTGGTCCCTTTACAAAGGCATTGATACACTGTGGAACAGCATTTTTAATTATTGCCTTTTTCCATGGCCTGGTTGTGGTGGAATAGCCACCACCCTTCAGAGCGCTGCTGGGGGCTGCTGTGAGAACTGGGGTGTAGCTTTCTTTAGGAGACAATTTATCGTCTCCCTGCTCATTGCCAGGTCTCTGCCATTTTCACTGCAAGCTCAGTGCTGGGAGATGGGGCCTTTTGGTGCTCTGTAATAACAGGCAATTTGGAGTACAAACAACCCTTTTGTGCCTGTCACTTAAGGAGCCCCCTGATAAACATGGCTGTGGAGAGAAGCTGACATGAATATATGAGGTTCCTCCTGCCCACAACCAGTGCCAAGATCCTAGGCAAAATGCACCATCTGCATCAGGTCCTATTAAGTAAATTAATGTTCTGGGATTTTTTAAAAATAAAAATGTAGTAAAACCAGAAAGAGCCCAAGGAACTTCTCTTACAAATTAGTCACGATTTGCAAGAAAAATTATGCAATCAAGGGAGCTCCAGGACAACAAATGAGCCCAAGGCTGAGACATCCATTAAGTGGACCATTTGTATCAAGAAGTTTCTTCTCTCCCACCTCAGCTCATGCTCCTCTTTTGAGGCTTTTCTGGGCATGGGTTGAGACACAGGTGCACATGCTCACTTAGGCAGAAGGCAATGCTCTCCTAGCTGACTCTAACCCTGATCTTGGAGTCAGAGGGGATGCAGTGGTACCTAACAGGAGCAGCATCCAGAGGACCCACAGCCTGTTTGCAGCTCAGTCCCCAGTTGCCTGGAGGAGCTGGGAGGGAAGGACAGGCCTCACTGTCATCCTGGTCAAGCGACGTTAAAGACAACGCAAGATCTGAGCCAGGAAAAGCAGAGGCATCTTCCATGGGTTCCCATCTCACAGGTGGTGAAGGGGACCGGTGTGCGATGCCCATGGGAAATGCCAGGCTGTCTCTGCTTGTCCCTTGCCGGTGACACAAGCCCTTCATCTACCAGCCTGCCCCGGGCTCCTCCTAAGCTTGTCGTTATACAGTCAGACTCACACCATTAAACAAATCTAAACAACATACAGTACAAGGCTTCCGAAAAGCCAGTCTCAAAATAACTTGCACTCTAATGCAAGCAGCAGACAAAGCTAAAGAAAAGCAGAGGAGCAGGCACCCTTCAAGCTAAAGCATGTTATTAAGGAATATTCCTTTTTTGAAGTTTGTTGATTTTATTTTTATCATATTTTAGCACAAACCCTTTCATGTTATAAATTAAGTAACTGCTGCAGAAGGGTTATGGTCGGGTTTTTTTTTAAGATGCGTTTCCTATAGAGAGATTTTTAAAGTTTCCAGTAAAAAAAAAAAAAATCATGGAAAGCTGTGTTGAATTATGTGATACATTGAAATTAAAATGAAATTCCAAATTATCTTGCAGTCAGGGGCTGATGTGGACTGAGTGATAATAAATAAAGGTTAAAAGGACATTGGCAAGTCTTTTTTCATGGCTTTCAATTTTTCCCCTCCCTGTTGTTTGTAAAAACCTCTTAGAAGATTAAAAATAATATTTCTTTCCCTATTGATTTTTTTTTCTTTTCCACATTTGAAAACAGCATTTATTTATTTTCTGTGTTTCTAATGGAGCTGGGATTAATGTGGCTTTATTTGTTCTCTGCTTGGCTTGTGCTCTCCTCTCGCGGAGGGACTCGGTGCAGCCCGGGGAAGGGTCCTCGTTAGCAGGACGGCTGCAGCCCAGCACCAAATGCCTCATCAAAGTTCCAGACAGGGGCCAAGGTCATCAGTAAATATTGTGACCCTGGGGCAGCCACCCAAAGAGCTCAGCTCATTTCACTTTGGCCCTTGATATCCCTAGGTTCAGGGCTGTCCAGAGGCTCCATCCCGTTGGGTCCTGTGTTCTGGAGGGAAGAGGCGATGCTGTCCACATCGGCACAGATGACCTGGAAATACTCACGGTAGCAAATAAGTCTTTTCATCTCCCACGGGTCTGTGTGGAAGGCAAGACTTTGGCAAAATACCCTGCACCCACTGGAGGGGTGGGAGGGTACATAAAAGGATTTCTCTTTTCAAAAATACCATTCTTCATCCTGGCCTGTGTTTGAGTTCTGGAGCTTGGGGTGAGCTCTGGTGGGGTAGGGGCATTTTCTCATTGTTACTGATTTTTTTTGGTGGGGGAGAGCTGGATTTTTGGGGTGGGGAAAGGCTCTGTTTGAAAGCAATTTAAGCATTAAGACTTTAGACCACCTAATTGTTTAAATGGTAATGTATGTTGCCATCTGCATTAACTGGAGGGGGAGGATTTTGGTGCAGTAAATATTAAACTATTTGAAAATGCATGAGCAACAGAAAATTGGGATAGTCATATTACTCATATAAACACTTGTGACACTTTAAGACAAATAAATTTATGCATTTAGAATGGATGTATTGTGCATGCCCTCAAGGATGGTTAACCATGCAACTATGTAAAGACATTTCCCAGCTAAGTTGTAGGAAGAGAAGAAAATAAAAAGCCCAAATGCCTAATCAAGAGTAGGGGATCAAGAGTAGGGGCTTTGTGCACTGCACAGGTGCATTACTTGCACCTCCCTGGCTGCTGGCATGGCCCTTCCAGCCTGGGAATCCTCATCTTCCCAGTAAGAACACTACGGGAGGTAAAAGTTGGGCACTAGTTAAACAAGTTTCAGTTCGACAGATTTTGGTAGGTCAGCCAGCTGCCTGCAGGAAGAGGAAATACCAGGAAAAATAATTTTCTGTCAGTGTAATTAATCAGAATAGGGATAGATTTGTTTCTGGATGCCGTACTTCAGGTATATATTTTGTACTGTATTTAAAATATTAAAGATATCATCCTATCTCTCTGTGATAGAAGTTCAGTTAAGCTGAGATTTGGTCTTACTCACTGATGATCAGTGTCAGTTCAGGGAAAATCACAAGTTTTAGAAACTACAGCAGACAATTCCTAAATTAAACATTTTGTGGGAAAATTTATGCTGAGTAAAGCCTTCCATGATTCTTCCCCCAGGTTTCCTTCTCCTCTCCTTTTGCCCCACAAAACAAGGGACCAAATCATCCTTATGGGCCCACCCTGCCCACAAACATTTTTCTATTAGGAAGACAAATCTTATTCGGGGGGAAGCAGTTTTCTTTAGTAAATACCAGTTTCTATTAATAAAAAATGCGTTTTTGTAACAGGATATGTTTTTCTGTTTGACAAAGCCTGTGTCAGTGGGTGATACTGGAGATGTCTCGTGTAAGGCCATGAGGATGTAGGATCTCGGGAGCACATCAGCCCACTTCTTCTGCTGGATCCACCACCATGTTGCTGAGGACCTGGCCAGGCCTTGGCTTGGCTTTCTGTTGAGGACCCTTGGGGTGACCTTATCTTCTCAGAGGTGCTGTGAAAGTCAGTGTGCTGCAGACGGCATGGCATGGAGTGCACCAGGGGATGTAGTACAAGTACTAGAGCTGGCTGGAGGTACGGCCAGGACTTTGAGGCTCAAACCCAGCCTCCCCCTGCACTCAGAAGTGAGCCAGGTCTCCAGCGGCTCTCATTACACCTGAGACAGGTGCCGAAGTTGTCCACCCCCAAGGTTTTAATTTAATTCAGGGTGAAGGAGGAGACTCTGGTGAGACTGCACTGTGCTCGTGGTGCAGCAGCAATGCAACCATACGGCAGACATCCAGCTACCCAGCAGTGGGCTGGAGAGCGTGGTAATGCCTTGCTCTACATCAGAGATGCCGTTTCGTTTGCAGTAGTGGTTTTCCTCTTGAAAAGACTACAGCAGTAGTAGGTGACGTTGGAGCCAGGTGATAAAAATATTAGATATTTGTACTGGTTTGGGCTGGGATAGAGTTAACTTTCTTCATAGTAGCTAGTATGAGGCTTTGGATTTGAGTTTTTGGATTTGTGCTGAAAACAGTGTTGATAAACAGGGATGTTTTAGTTACTGCTGAGCAGGGCTCACACAGAGTCAAGGCCTTTTCTGCTTCTCAGCCCACCCCACCAGTGAACAGGCTGGGGGTGCACAAGGGGTTGGGAGGAGACACGGCCGGGACCGCTGACCCCAACTGAGCCAAGAGATGTCCCACACCACAGGGCGTCATGCTCGGTATATAAAGCTGCGGGAGGAAGAAGGAAGTGGGGGACGTTCGGAGTTATGGTGTTTTGTCTGCCCAAGTAACCGTTACGCGTGATGGAGCCCTGCTTTCCTGGAGATGGCTGAACACCTGCCTGCCTGTGGGAAGCAGTGAATGAATTCCTTGTTTTGCTTTGCTTGCGTGCGCGGCTCTTTCTTTCCCTATTAAACTGTCTTTATCTCAACCCATGTGTTTTCTCACTTTTAGTCTTCAATTCTCTCCCCCAGCCCACTGCGGGGGGAGTGAGCGAGCAGCTGCGTGGGGCTTAGTTGCCTGCCAGGGTTGAACCACCACAATGTTATTCATGGTCCGTCTCAGCACAGTGCGAATCCTTGACTGACCAAGACTGGTGGGGGACAGGCTGGATGGGCATCCTCATCTTGCTTTCCTCATCAGCCTAAATGCTTTGTAGGGAGGAGGGTAGTATTTCACTAATTATTAAGGTGGTTGTTCATTCATCCACATCAGAGAAGAGATCACAGAATGAGATATTACATCTGCCTTTAGAGGGTTATAGGCAGCTTTGGCTTCACGCCTTTTGAGCTCCATGGTCTGCACTGCGGCTAGTCTTATCTCCGCTGCCCATCAGCTCTGGTGGATGGAGGGCGGGATCTCGGCAGCACTGGCCTGTTTGGGTAAAGCAGTCACTCCTCTTTGCTGCTCTCTTGGCTTTGAACATGTAATATTTTGGGCAGAGAGGAAGGCTAGGCTTGTGGATGAGGTGCAGGGTGACGATGCCAGGGATGCAGCTGTCTTTGGCCAGCACACAGGAGATGGAGCCAGCAAATCTATGCCAGCAGCCAGCAGAACCATGCTGGCAAACCCCCTTGGTACAGCAGTGGCAAGCCTGCAAACCGTCCCCTTTCATGGCATGGGCAGATCCCTGCACAGCGAGCTGCTAGCACAAGGTACAGCATCCCCTTACAGCATGCTGGCACCCCCGTGTTGGGAAAGCCCCTCCTAGAGAAGGTAGGGCATTTAGTTTTCAGTGCCTTGGCATGTCGCTAGTAAAACAAAAGCTATTAATGCCTCTGTTTTTTGTTCAGTCTGTAAGCTCTTTAGAAGGGGGAGAGCCTGCCAAGACATATTTGTATAGGACCCAGCACAGCGGGAACTTACAGTCAAAAAAACCCCAGAAAAAATTATAACAGAACAACACCAAGTTGCTGAGTTTTAATTCCTTGTGACCACTCCTTGGGATGGTAGATGGTGCTTCAAGGTCAGCAGTGTGCCAAAAAAGGGTGTCGAGAGACAGATAAGTTCATTTCTTCAGTGTACATTAAGACTTTTAAAACCTTTTGCCCCGTGAGCTCAGTATTTCCAATGAACAGAAGGTGCGTTTCCTAAAAATGAAGAGAAGAAAAGGCAGAGCAGCAATCCCTCTCTGGGGAATGGCAGTAAATTTGGGCATGAGGTTTGGCTCCCTCTCATTTCCCTTAGTCAATGGGGAAAATTAATGTCCATGAGCAACTGGGATATGATCAGCTTCATGGAGCCTGCTCTAAATCCTCGTATGAGATGCACATGTAATATGTAGGATCCATCTGCGGAGGTTTTTTTGGAGGGGAGGAAAAAGGGAATTAAACAAAACCCTCCCAGTTTTCGGGTCTGCACTGGGAACCCAGCAACAAGTACAAAGGCTGCTTGGCTTGCAACTCCGAAGTTTCGCCAGAGCAGACTTTCTTATCGCTCTGCCTACAACATGTATGATACTTTATTAGCATCTTCCACAGTAATCCCAGCAAAACTGAAGGGAAAAAAGTGTCAGATCAAAAGGGGGAGTATGAAAGCAGGCGGCTAAGCAGGTTGCTGGGATGCTAATGATTGCTTCCTTCATTCTCTGAGTGTCACGCACAACATCTCTAAGCCCAGCGCAGCGCGTAAGCCACACAAATAGCCATATTTGTTAACATTCATGTGACTCTTTCGTCTGAGCTGTATTTCCTTGAGTACACCACAATGAAGAGTTTCTTTTAATAGGGATCAACCAGGAAAAACAACTGTGAGGGACTTTTCTCTCCCTCTCCCTCCCTCCCTCTCTCACTCTCTCTCACTCTCTCTCTAAACCTTTTACACTGCGGTTGAACAAGCCTCTGGATAAAGACTTTATCCAAAAACCCCCTCTTTAAAGTTATTTCAAATTTCTCTGCAAGGCTTTCAGAAATCTGTTTGTTTGAGGGCAGAATTAGATGTGACCGGCGTTTTATTGTGACATAAAACCATATTTCTTCCCTGGAAGATTAAAAAATAAAATCGGTTAATAAGAAAAGCTGTCAGCAACAGAAAATGGCTGACATAATCCGTTTATCCTCCGAGCAATAAAGATATTGGTCCTTGGGAGTCTATCCTCTCTCTCATGTTATTTCGCCCAAAACATTATCTTCCCAGCATTCTGATGGATTAAGAAGTCATATGGGAGATAGCAGGGAAATGACAGATACAAAAAAAATAATATCCTTTCATTTCCCCTCCTCCCTGCACTCTCTCTCTCTTTCTCTCTCCCGTTTTCTCCCCAGCCCCTCCTTCCCCTGTCTTCCTCTCTCTCTTTTTCTCTGTCCCCTTGGAAAAGTGGTCCATCTCTTTATTCCCAGCATCCCAGTGCTCTGCAGAAGTCCCAAGCCACTAACCCCAGTGAAGAGGGGAGAAGCAACACAGAACTTCTTGCATGCCTTGTTCCCTCTTGCACATGCGGATGTTAACAGCTCAGCACCATTCTGTGTCTGAATACCTCTTGAATTTTGGGAACTGCAGTCGCAGCTCTCTGCCCCTGCGTTGAAGGATGTCTGAGCAACTTGCTGGAGGTCGAGAGATGAATTCCACCACTGGGTTTGAGTGGAGCAGAGCCGTGACTCTTTCCTGGGTTTTTTTGGTGGTGAAATTCTATGGATGGAAGAGGGTTCTGGTCTTTGGAAAACTCCTCTTCTGCACTCACAAACATATTCTTGATGCCCTCATCTAGTGAAGTGTAGCCACTACAGAAGATTCCACAGAAATCTTCCTACAGAAGATTTCCACAGCAGATTACTGAGCAGTCCTGGTGGCCTCATTCTTGGTCTTGCGGGCCACTGTCTGTGTTTCTGGAGGCCCTGAGGCTACTGGAGACAAAACACAGCACAAGGCTGTGGTCCCGCGGCTCTGGGACATGCTGCTTTGACCCTGACACCTCCCAGCCCTATATGTCTTGTGGCTTTCTGCTCCGCTTGAGTAGACTGCATTTCCCCTTCTCTCAGAGGCTCTGAGAAGCTCATGTCCTGCCATGGCTCTGTCTGATCAGGGCTTGCTCCAGCATCAGAACATAGGCTTTGGAGGTGCAGGACTCAGAGTTGGGAGGGACATGAGATACCATTTAATCCCTTCCCACTGCCCAGGGCAGGACCATGCAGATCTGAAACATCCCTGAGGGATATACACCTAACCTCTTCCTAAAAACATCCACCACTGTCTACTCTGCCACCTCCCCAGGAAATTTATTCCAGTGCTTCTCTATCCTTAGCACCAGTGTGTTTTTCTGAGCATCTGACTTAAATCTTCCATGCTACAGTTTAGGGCTGTTACTTCTCTTCCTATCCCCAGTAGACACGAAGAACAATTTATTGTCTTTCTCTTTTTCAGCAACCTTTCAGCTAGCAGAAGACTGTCTGGAGAGGAAATGAGCAGGAGGAGTGATCTTCTCTTTCTCCTCATCCCACCTCTTTCTTTTCCAGGTGAGCCTTTCCTGCAAGCTGGTGTTTTCTAGATCTACAACCACCTTCCTGCCTGTCCACTGGGGTCCGCTGCCATCCAGCTTGGTTCCTTGGGGCCACAGCTCGGAAAGGGCTCCTCTTGCCGTCTTCATCGTTATCTCCTGGTCACCTCACAGCCCCAGCTCAAGCTCCCCTCTCAGTTACAGGTGATTGAAATGTGTTGCCAGACAGTTTTTGCCACAAGTCAAAATACATGGAAATGGAAATTTATCCAATGAAAAAATGCCACCTGCTCTGGCAACTTTCATAAAAATTTTACTCTCTTTTTCATTTTTCTTTTGCACCTTGTGAACATTTTAATTAACTTTTTCACTTTTTGCCCACCAGGATCAGCTCTGCTTGGCTGTTTTGTGTGATTTAATGGATTATAAAGGATGTGTTGTCAACTTTTTACTCACTATTTACCCAACACCCAGGTTGGATTATTTGCTCATGAATGTTTCTCCAGATCTGTCCACCTATCTCATATCCAGAAATGTTTTTATTTTGAGAACCGTGTTGTAAAATGAAAAGTATATATACGCAGGATAAAATGCAGCATTTAAAGATCTTGAATTTTACTTAAAAGAGAGAATATAATCAGTTATAATGTCCATTAAGGTTGCAAAAGCGTAGCACCAGGCCATGGTGTCTCATGGACAAAGCAATTTGGTTTCTTCTGGCAGCACTCATTTCCCATGGTCAAAGAACATATGAAGAGAAAAAAAAAATCACATATTGAACTAGGCAGGAGACAGTTTTACCGGGTTGAGAATTGTTTCAAGATAGCATTTCTAACTGTACTTTGGACTGCACTATTAAAAACAAAATAAGGTTTACTTTATTTAAAAGAAAAAACCCTGAAAAAACCTGCTGGGGTACTTGAAATACAGTAAAAAACAAAATCAGATTAAAATAGTTTCCTAAACTGTAATTTTCCCTCTAAGTGTTGGTCTCCACTATCTTCCACCAAAAAGTATGTAACAGAAGTTTTATCGACCACTAATCATTCTTAAAAGACCTTAAATGCCTTTTCTGTTCCTTCATTTAATGAATACAAACATCTCCTTGATGTTACTTCTGAAGCTACAAGAGAGCCTGCAAATTCATTTGGGAATATTTGAAAGATCACTCTGATACCAGAAATGTCAGCAGCAGACTGGAAGTGCCCAAATGAGCCCCAGCAAAATTCACCGCCAGGAGAAGGCCACTTCCACCCAAACCCTTCAGACCCTGCTGAGCAGGCAGCTTTTACCTCTTCAACACATGTGTTAACTGAGTAAAGACCCAAACTTCTAGTGGTAACCCTAGCATCTTCCCATATTTCTCCCCACAAGGAGCTCCATTTTCCAGCTGATCTTTGAAGCAGAGAAAATCCATAGTTTGTGTGCGAGATTTATACATGAAAAATAACAATGGTAAAGATCCAATGTGAATATGAGCAGCTGATTTTTCCAGGACTGTCTGAAGAATCGCTTCGTTACATGACCCCCAAATATGATCAAAAACCTCAGACTGCACCATCATAATGCACTGAAAATACCGGTTTATTTCCAGTAAACCGATTCCTTTGTAGAGGAGAGCTTTAATCTGAAAATCATATTCAACCTTAGCTCCATCCACCACTTCTATGCCTATCCAGATATGAGCAGAAGTTCAAAAACATTGTTGTTTCCACGATGAGGCAAACTAAGCAAAGAAGAGCCTAGAGATCCTGTCCCAGAAGCTGGCAGGCAATTCAAGGGATTGCCAGGGGTAAAGAATCACCAGGTAGAAATACATAAGTACGTGGAAAAACTAGAACAAGGGAGTCATCTGCCTATCAGCACCAATTCAGGTAGCTCTCTGGGGAGGAGGCCGCACTGATTACCAAATAAGCAGAGGCCATTGGTGGCGGGGATGGAGGGAGATGAGTATATTTACTTCCAGCTGAGCAAATTTGTCAACTGCCTGTAAAACACATGATTGCTATGAATTACATGTATTACATTCTGTATTTATTCTTATTCTTATTTAAAATATAGATACTCTCTAGGGCTGGATTCAGATGAAAACCAAGGATTAAATATAAGAAACAAAACTGGAATTCAGTAGCAGCTGACCATAGGAAATATTACAGCAAAAAATTAGAGGGTAAGAATTAAACACAAGGCCAGGATTTAAAGAATAGAGGGAAGTCAACATCATAGACCTGGGCCAGCCCTCAAACAGCCACCTAGGTATTTATAAAATCCTCAGATCAGCATATACTTTAGACTAAACAGTTGTACACCCTCTGATCCTCCTTCACAGGTTATGGTTTCTAGACCTCTGATGAGCCTCGTTGATATAATTTTTGGTTGCAGGTGAAAATCCCACTTACCAGCTAATNGCTAATTTCCATTGTGGGTGACCTTGGGCAGGACACCTCTACTTTGCACATCATAGTTCTCCCTTTGTGAAATGGGGGGTTACACACAAAACCTACTGATGGGGACTGTGTGAGTGCTCTGTAATAGCGGAGATGAGAGGGAGGAGGCAGAGATGCTTCAAGAAGGCAGAATGGCCAGTGGGCAGCGTGATGAGTTCAGATGACAGCACCCTCATGGAGGGGAAGTCCATCTGGCTGCAAAGGCTGATGCCTCTGCATCCAAGCATTTAC
>VZTV01093990.1:0-12474 GCA_013400875.1 Anhinga rufa
CAATAATGGATAATAATCTGAAGGCCATACCAGGGTAGGAAGATTTCTCATCACATCTTCAACCCAGGCCCCAGGGTGGCAGCAGACCTGTTTTCCTCTAAAAGATCAGCTTGCTGGTGGTTTTGTTCCAAGTGGTTTTGTTCCGCCTTTACAACACTGGCCTAATCCACAACAGGATGCTGTCTTCCATAGTCCGGATCTGCATCTCCACAAAGAACTGTATGAAAAGCAAGCAGCCTGTGGTCAATAGTCTGCATTGCTTGGGAAAATCACAAACCTTCAGCACAGAATTTTAGTACAGAGGTCAGATAAACTGGCTTTCCTACCCCTTCACAGCTGCATTCATAGCCTGAACTGCAGGCAGTGAAAACTGTTCAGAGGGCAGATGCATAAGCCTTCTGCACCAGCATGAACAACACAGACACCTGCTTATTAGCATGTTGTTGAGTCATGCTCTCAGTTACATGATGGGCTGTTATTTTTCAGCATGGTGCTGTGTTTTTCTTCCGTGATAGGCCTTTGGGGTCATAGCATGTCAAAGACGTTGTCTTACTGGGTGAGTTAAAACTTACAAGGGTAGGTATCTATCCTTTTAGCAGCATTTCACAAACTCAGAATAAAACTAGTGCTGTGTCAGCAGATTAGCTGTGGATCTAAAAGGGGTGATTTCTTAAAGTACAGGTTAGAAAGAGAATATAAAATTGGTGTCGCTGCCTCAGTTGAAAGAAAAAAAATTAACTGCATTTTCCTCTCCTGAAGAAGGCCTCATACTTAGTACATGTCATTTTCTTGATCATGAACATCAGCATTAGAAAATGAACAGTCATCTCATTGATGAGAACATTCAACAATTTTGTAAGACTACGTGATCCATAATATTACACTTTGTGACTGTCATGGTTTTAGCTGGGATAGTTAATTTTCTTCACTGTTGCTGATATAGTGCTGTGTTTTGGACTTAGGATGAGAATAATATTGATAACACACTGATGTTTTANGTTTTACCTCTCTCTCTCCCCATCGTTATTTTCCTTTTCATTATATTATTATTATTATTACTGATGTTGTTGTTTTATTTTAATTTTTAAACTGTTCTTATCTCAACCCAGAAGTTTTCTTACTTTGGCCCTTCTGATTGTCTCCCGCATCCCATAGAGGTGGGGGGGAGGGAGCGAGCGGCTGTGTGGTGCTTAGTTGCTGACTAGGGCTAAACCACCACAGTGACAAGAAACAAATGTCCCTCATAATTTTTTCCACATTCCATCAAACACAAATAAGGAGTGAGACTATTAGTAAAGGTTTTTGACAATGATAAATACACATCCATCTGACAAGCTAATGCAACTTTTTTTCCCAATATTGCTCACAAAGATGCTTCGGCTATTAAAAAGCTCTAATTTTTTTGTTTGCTTGTTTTACTAATATATACTAATACTCCACATAATATATACTAAAAGAAACACGGAAAATATGAGATAAGAATTTCCCCCTGTCTAGATTGAATTACTCTGCAAAAGTGAAAAGCCATCATTGTTCTGTGGAACAGAAGTGGAAAGCTAAAACATGCCTTTTTAAGCATCAGTCAAAGGAGGAAAACAGGAAAACAAACAAGCCACTGTTGGCAATCTCAGGAGGCACTCTGCTTGTGGAGAGGCAATGAGACTAGAATGCCTCTGAGACTACTGAGGCATGACTCGTATATCTTATTTACAACAGTTCAACACAAACTACTGCCAGTATGTGTGTCAGATTACTATGTGGTACGAAAACCAACAGCGTCAGAGTTTCCTTTCACTAGTATGGCCTCAGTTTTGAGCTACATTAGCACCACTCTCAGCTGGTTTCCTGGCCTGTAATTCTACTGTGTGTCATCAAAATTCAGTTCTAAGCAACTGGAGGTGGCCACTCCTGGGCTCAAAGATGTCTTCCTGGTGCTAACTGGTCAGGAACAATTTTGCTGACATTTATATCAACTAGGACAGGAGAAAGGAAAAGACATTTAGGGGCAATGTATGGCATAGGGAAGGGACAAAAACTGTCAACTGCAAAAACTAGGATTCCTGAAATCATGCTGCAAAATATCTCTTTTTCATAAGAAATTTTTTTTCTAGACAAAGGTTAACAAAGATCAAATCTATGTTGCTTTAATAAACCATTTAATATATGTTATTACTGTGTATGAAGAAGAAGGGGGTTTGTTGAAGAAGTCCTAAGTGGGGAAGGTAGATGGGGATAAGATGGGTCACAGCAGAGGGAGAACTAAAGATTCTAATGGAGGTCCTGAATGAGCAGTGAAGACCCAGTCGTAGCTCCAGTTAAGTCTTAGATCCAGTTAAGATCGCATCTTGCTTACTATTTTAATTATGAGCTTGGAAATAAAGAAAGTGTGTGCTAATGAAATTTGCAGATGGCCTGAACAGAGGCTTTATTAAAACAGAGGCAGACTGGAATATAGAAACAATTGGATGAGCTTGTATATTGGAATGCAATGAACTTAGAAACTAATAAACAAGCAGCTACAATGTCGGAGCTCATCAGCTGGAAATATTAGTCTATTGCAGAATAATTATGTGGCCCTGAGAAAAGGCACATACAATCCTAGGGTGGATTTTGTAAAGTATATCCAGAAGTCCAGTATTAACATCATAGTACAGGACAGCTGAAACACTGTACAATTTTGTATGCTGCTTAAGGAAGCGACATTCAAACTGAAACAGGCACAGACAAGAAGTGTTAGGGTTACTGACAAAATGAGGAGCCTACTTTGTCAGAAGAGACTATGATAGTTGATGTGGAAAATCAGAGCTGCTTTCTGGGGCTGTAAAATCCTTTCTTCCCATATAACCTGTATGTCCTTGTAAGTACTGACTGTACAGAAACCATGTCAATCTCACAGTTTATGTTATATTCCTGGCTTTATAGACACCATGAAATTGTGTATCATCAAGCCAAACAAGCCTATTAAGAGGGCACTTACGTTGTTTACTTCCACCCCCATTTGTTGTCATTTTCTGCAGTTCATTATGTCACGAAAGCTAAAACAGACTGATGTATTCAAACTGCTACAATAGCAGCTGCAAAAACATACTGCTGCTTTCTGTAAGTACTACAGGATGATAAATGCTAAGGAGGAACTAACAAGACAATACTGGCACAAGAACAGACAGCTATTAAATACCAGTGGAACTGAAGTTTTGTCACCATCCAAGAATGAAGTTCTTATAAAGCTTGAAGTAACTGCGAGGTCAAAATTTCAACAGTTTAAGACAAAACTGTAAACTCATGAGATACTTTTGGCTTTGTATGTATTTGTCTGTGTAATAAAAAGGGTGGATATCCCAAGTCCAATGTTTCTGTGAGTAGTCCTAGTCTGCTCCAATAATGAGCTGTACCAGCTTCTTGCAGCCACTACTCTTGTCTCTACCAGTGTAGAATCAAAAGCATACAGGTATAATTGTACATTTCAGCATAGTTCTCTTTAGAGTCTATAAAACCTGCTACCACTTTTCAGCTACAGGTTCAAACACAGCCTGTGTTTTTTTTACTGAAGGTCTTCAGTCTTGTATCCTCAGTTAAGTATAATGGCTGGACACATATGTACAGATTGATGGATTTTAATTATGCTGAAATTTCCCTCTCCCCAGATGTTACTTTTGTTGGAACTGCTGGCTGTAGGATCCTGTTGTTTGTGTCAGCTTTGGTCATGTGGATTTTGTTGAATTATCCCACTGAGACAGCTGGAAACTATTCACAAAAACATGTAGTTTTCATGAATATGGTGAAGATAGTACCACTGTTTTCTTACGGTGGCACTATCTCAGCTGTCTCACATTAGACAGTTTCCTATCGCATATGAATCCAATGGGACACAATGGGTGTGTCCAATTTGGAACTAATGTTATTTACACGTGCTTAGAATTAGATCTGCTTGCTAGTTTCCTGAACACCCCAGTTTCATTACGTGTGTTTCCAAACTCCAACTGAAAGCTCACAGCTACCAATTCTACCCATAATCACTAATTTAGAAATGGTTCTGAATCTAAGGAAGCATCATTTCAGTGGCAAGACTCCCATCAATTTCAGTGGGGCCAGAGTTTCAGATATTAAATGCTGCCTCTTCAATGTTACCATTTCTATATTCCCATACATCACAGAGCTCTCACTGACCAGGTTTTCTCCAACTGCATTGAGTACTGAATCTCTCTGACAGTGTACATTTATATTTCCCCTACCTCCGTTTCTGGAATTGCCCTCAGACCAACGGTGTTCAGACACAGCATTAAGACTAGACTCCCTTTTCCTTGAGCCACAGTTGAGAACCTTTGTAAAAATATTTCATTATTGCCTAGGAAAGAACTGTTTAACATACTGACAGAAGGACAAAGGATAGCTAAATACATACAAACATATATGCATAGATTGATTGGTCACTTTATTCAGAGTGAATACATAGGTGAAAGGAAGTCTGTGACAGGTTCAGAAGACAGAGCACCCAAGAGCTCGACACATTCCATAGATCTAGGGCCATCTTAATGCCCTGGAAATTAAATAAACTGTAACAACGCAAAATATTATATGCTAGATTAAGATATCTTAAGTAGCATTGGTATACCATTGGCAGATGGTATAGCCATCTGCTTGGTAGAATCCTGGGGGTCAAGATTTAAGTTTTGAGCTTGACCATGGAAGTAAGAATGAGCGTAATGGACCACAACAAATCCTTTCTAGGTCAGCACTGTCTCTCCAGAGGGAGATGGCTGAAGAAAGAACAAAAGAAAAGAAAAACCCAAGTGTTCACTATACTTTTGCAGAGTCCAGCAATCTGCAGTTCAGGGCTTTACAGAGGTAAAGGTGGTTTGTACATTTTTGATAGTCCTAAAATGGATTTCATTAATTTGCTTCTAGAAACCATGTGGTTTGCCAGCACTCTGAACACACTTCCACAGCGTGATGAGGTGCAGTGTGGAAACGTCTCTTCCAAGAAGACCCCAGCTGCCAATTTCATTTGGTGCCCACTAGTTCTCATTGGGAACGCACCACTCCACGTTCACCTTCTCCACACACTCATGATTTCAGAAACCTCTAGCACATCCACCTTCCACCATTCCTTTTCCAGACTGATGAGTATTTGCCTAAATAGCTATTCTCATATGGAAATCATGCAGGACCCTTGTTTTGCATCTCTATTGTTTTTCCATTCTGCTGCATTATTTTTCAGATGAAGAAACAAGGATTGCACATTGAAGGTTTCAGAACAGCACTGATTTATACAACCATAGAGCAATGCCTGTGCTTCTGAGCTGTGAGTCGCATAATAAAGCTGTGCAGCATAATTTTCCTTTAAAAAAAGATGTGCTCCTTCTTTCTCATTGTGAATCTCCTTATACTCACTAATTTCATTGTTTTCTTATAAATTTGATCAGTTTTTCCTGGGGAAGACACCAGGTTTTCCCTCTCTTACTTCCCTCTGGTTTCACATTTGCTAGATTCTATTCTTCTCGCACCAGAGCCATTCCATGTAAGGGTGAGTTTACTGTACTTAATAGTACAGTTGCCCTCAAGTAATTTTGGATGCTTCAGTACATACCGCCTGGCTGTGCCCCGTTTGCTAATCCACATGTTGTTGCCTTTCTCTGTTATTTTTTTTTCACTTCAGACACCGCAGTTTGAGCCACCAGAGTTCAGAGGACGCTGGTTCTCTAATGCACCTTCCTACAAAGAAAAACTCTTCAGAGAAGCCTCCTGAGGACTCCTTATCTTGAACATAGACACAGAAAATTCACTTTTTTCCAAAACACTGTTTTCAGCAGCATTCATAGAATCATAGAATGGTTTGGGTTGGAAGGGACCTTTAGAGGTCATCTAGTCCAAACCCCCTGCAGTGAGCAGGGACATCTTCAACTAGACCAGGTTGCTCAGAGCCCCATCCAACCCGGCCTTGAATGTCTCTAGGGATGGGGCATCTACCACCTCTCTGGGCAACCTGTGCCAGTGTCTCACCACCCTCACTGTAAAAAATTTCTTCCTTCCATCCAGTCTAAACCTACCCTCCTTTAGTTTAAAACCATTACCCCTTGTCCTGTCACAACAGGCCTTGCTAAAGAGATCGTCCCCATCTTTCCTATAGTCCCCCTTTAAGTATTGGAAGGCCACAATAAGGTCTCCCCAAAATCTGCTCTTCTCTAGGCTGAACAACCCCAACTCTCTCAGCCTGTCTTCATAGGAGAGGTGCTCCAGCCCCCACATCATCTTCGTGGCCGTTCTCTGGACCCACTCCAGCAGGTCCATGTCCTTTCTTTGTTGGGGGCTCCAGAGCTGGACGCAGCACTCCAGGTGGGGTCTCACCAGAGCAGAGCAGAGTAGAGGGGCAGAATCACCTCCCTCGCCCTGCTGGCCACGCTGCTTTTGATGCAGCCCAGGATACAGTTGGCCTTCTGGGCTGCGAGCGCACACTGTTGGCTCATGTCCAGCTTTTCACGCACCAGTGCCCCCAAATCCTTCTCTTGCAGGGCAGCTCTCAATCCCTTCATCCCGCACCCCTTCATCAATTTGGCTGCCCCGAGGCACCCAACAACTACGCTCGGCTGGAGCAGGCTGGAGGTAACACACATATTTCTAAAAAAAAGACTTCAGGAATTCTTTGCGTCCTCGACTCCTGCAGCCGCCACAAGGAGCCGCCCCTCACGCTTCCAGCCAGGCCCTGCCCGGAGGCTCCCCTTGGCCAGCCGCGGCCGCCCCGCCACCGCAGGGCAGGGCAGGGCAGGGCAGGGCAGGGCAGGGCTGCCCTCCCCTCCCGGCGCCTCCCTCAGCGCAGGCGCGGCGGGGCCGGACGCCGCACGCAGCGCGCAGGCGGGTTTGAACGGTGGCGCGCACCGGAGCCTCTCAGTGTTGCGCCGCGCCGCGCCGCGAATGGAGCCCGTCCTGGAAGGTACTAGCTCATCCGCTGGGCCGGGCCGCGCCGCGCTTCTCCCGGGGCGGCTGCGGGGAGCTCGCCGGGCTGGAGCCGGACCGGAGCCGGACCGTTTTAAAGGGCTGGCCTGGCACCTCCTTCCTCGCCTGGGATCTGTCCCGGGGCTCGAGTCCGGGCTGCGGCCCAGCCCTCGGGGCGGCTCCGTTCCCAGCTCGGCCGCGCGGCGCGGCTCCCCCCGCCACGGGGCGGGAAGCCGTCCCGTGGGGGCGGGAGGGAGAGGGCTTCGGTGGCCAACGGCGAACCCTCCCGGCACCGGCGGCGCGGCCGTTCCCGGCCTGCCCCGCTGGGACCGGCCGGAGGCCCGGCGGGGCTGGGAGCGAGGAGGGCCCCTCGGGCAGGGGAGGGAGCGGGTGCCCCTTGGGGTGGCTCCCGGTACGGCACCGCGCCGCGCCGCGCCGCCCTCGGTGCCTCTCTCCCTCCTCCTGCCCCGGTCAGACGTGGCTTGATCCCGCCTGGTTTCTCCTACGCCTTTCTAAACTGCCCGGCCCGGTTGCCCTCTGATGTTTATTTTCCCTACTGTCACGGCCTTCTCTGCGGTGTTGTAGCACAAGTTGCCCTTTACAAGGACCAAGCTCTACTCCTCCGAGTAGAGGAGTAGAGCTTGGACTTTTCTAGTCCAAAAAAGCTCCAAACCCTTCCTCATTTTCCTTTCCATCTGCTGTACAAGAACTACAAAGTGCCTTTTGATGGAGTACATTTGATTAGCTAAAATTGGCTAATTGTTGTAAAATATACCTTTGATCCTCCTGCAGGTGCATGCAGCTTTGAAGCAATGTTCCTCTAAGTTGTAGTTTGACCTTCACTGAAATGCTTTAACCTGTTTTTCTAGGAGAATGATAACTAGGAAGGTTCTAAAATATTTGGTCTAAGAGGAAGGTATTGTTTTTTCAAATATGACTGCAATATTTTTCACAACAGAGCAATCAAGGGTAAAAAAAAGCACCTCTGACAAAGCTGCCCTGGTCCAGCAGTAGAACAAACACAATAAAAAGTGCATTGGAGTAGACTTGTCTTAAGTTCCTATGTATATCTGAAGGTATAGTACTAACCGTAAGATTTTTCCTTGTGATTTGGCTAAGGAAGTGCTTTACATTCCATATTTCTCTTATGTGTTAAAAGTATTTCTAGCAATTATAAAAGTATGTTAATCTTTATAAAACTTCTTCTACTGTTGGAGCATTATTCTAGTTTTCATTTAAAAAGAAAACAGATGACACTACATAACAATGAGTAAGAAGGACATACATAGTAACTAAGGTACTTATGCAATGTTTGCCGAGGATGACCTTTTTAAATTGGCATTCTCAATTTTATTCTTGAGTTCTGAGAGTTGTCTGGCCTGCAGCTTGTGTAAAGTTGGTTTTGGTGAACTGGCATTCCTCCAGTTTTCTGAAACTTTACTGATTCATCATTCAAAATGGGAAATTGGCATGGTCAATGGAGCTCTAGGTTACTTTAGTGCCCATCCTAAATAAAATTAACAAAGGGATTGCTATGAGTTTCACTTGCTTATCCCTCCATGTCAATACATCTGGGTTTGTTTGTTTAAAGACCTTCTCAACCAAGGCTGACCTTATTCCTTGAAGAGATGATTAATCTGCTTGGTAAAGGAAGCTACTTAAATGCGATATACCTAAAGTTCCATAAAGCACCTGACATGAAATTGTATTAGCCCCTGTGATATGTACTTAAGTTGGGGTGATTCAGTATAAATAAGGTGGAATTTTAAGTGTATTGGAAAGCGTTAAGTAATATTTCTGCAGAGTTTTCGGGGGGGTTGGGGAAGGAATAATTCCGCTCTATTTTGTTATGTTCTGTAACTTGTGTTACATCAACTTGTCATAAAATTTTTGATTAACCTGAAGATTAGCAGTGATCAATCATAAGGGTAAGCAGTCATGTAGAGATACTGCGTTGCCTTTTAAGCTGGTAGTGGGTTTTAATAGACCAAGTGAAAAGTTGTGTAACTAGTGTTAGACTTCTAAATTTGTTCCATTACAGCTAATTTAAGGGACAGAAATACTCTAAAAAGAACATTCCACTGCTAACATCTGATACTCAGATTAATAAAAGTTATATATACTATTGAATGTAGTATGTATAAAGGCAAAATTTTGTTGGAAAGGCAGTTTTACCACAGTATATATATACTTCATTAGCTGTTTGGTTTTCTTCTCTCTCCTGATCCAGGTATCTGCTCATTTGTCGAAGTTTGGTCATCTGAAAGAACAGAAAACTACTCGAAAACCTTTGAACAGCAACTTCTTGATATGGGAGCAAAAGTAAGGAAATTATTTTTAAATAAATCAAATAAGAAAGCTCTTAATTACAAACCAGCTTGCTTGTTCTGCTAGTCATGTATATTTCTTCATAGTATGAGTTTTTCAGTGCAGGAAGGAAGATAATCACAGACCTGAGAATAGACGAACATGCTGTAAAATCTTATTAGTGAGAGATGGGAAATGCATTTAAAGCCTCCCTATAAGTGTAAACATCTTCATATATTAATATGATAGCATGCATTTGTTGTGAAGTATTGGGCTTGCCACATACTGTGGGCAAATCAAATCTAAGTGTTGAAAACCTGTGGTTTACAAATATCTACCTGATGTTTTGTCCTCTTTAACTTCAGGGTAGCTGTTAGGCTATTTTCTAACCCAAGTACCATGGCATTTTCTTCTTCCATTCACTCTCCCACAAAAGTGGTTCAACTCCAGAAAGTGCCAGTAAAACTACATCTAAAAGTCTTTGTATATGTCTCCATGATTTTTTCCATATCAAGTATAGTTAACTTTCAGGTGCAAAATATGTTTAATTGCTAGCTGTAAAATTTCAATCAAAAACCAAAGTCAAACGGCATCTTCCCTTCTTGCACATTGTTGCCTGTTAATGGAGATTTTTACAGCCCACATCATGCTCTAAATGCTGACACTTGCATGAACTCCCCGTGCTTCTTAAGTGGGCATGTTTAGGTGTATCTTACTGTAATTTAAGAATTTTTGCTAATCTCCCCAAAGCCTCTTCCTGTATGAATTTAGCTGAGATAGCGTGACAGTAGGATAAGTGTTTTTATTACAAAAGCAAATACAACTCTCAATAAATAATTTGAGTAAGAAATATTTCTTGTTCTTTTGTGCTGTACTATCAGATCTACGGAATTCTGATGATGATACATTTTTCTCACAGAAAATATGACAAAACATAAGGCTTCAAAATTCCTCAAGCTGAACAAAAAGTAGCTGGATATGGTGAAAGGCATAGGCAGGGGATACAGATGAGCCTATTTAGCATATCCTTAGGACTGAATAAGGGGTGCTCCTGCACCTTCACTATTCACTTCCTTCCTTTGTATTGGGCTGAGCACATGATAGTAAACTGACTTGGCTCACTCTGTCAGGAAAGAAAACTCTAAATTAGTTTTTTCACTAGATTGTTGATTCAGACATCTCAGGCTAAGGTCAGGTAAGTAGCAGAGGATGCCCAAGATAAGGGAGGACACAGGAGAGGTGAGAGGGAGGTGTAAGGTGGTGCTCCTCCATAATTTGGAGGCAAAGCTATATGAAGACTCTGTCTCCTTGGGACATGGGCTGTGAGCCAGATACTAGCATAAACGAGTGAGCAATTGTATCTGGAGTCATAACTTATTCTGAAAGAGATTTATTGGTCCTGTATACCTAGATACTTAAATGTAATTTTTTTTGTCTTTCAAGAAACAATAAATCAGCTTGCCACCATAAGTTTTTTGAAAACCTGAATAGTTTTCTTAAAGCCAAATATAAACATGTTGGGAGCCAAATATAGTGGTGCAATTGAGAGCACAACAGAAAGCTACAGGGCTATTTTCATTTGGCTGTGCTGAGAAGATGCTGCTGTAAAATATGACTTGTACTGATCTCATCATGTCAACAATCACAACTGATCAAATAGTTTTATGTGTAAGATGTATAGTCCCCACAAAAGGAAACTTTGATTGTGAAGAATGGAGCATCTAGAACTAAAACAGTTATCACTTAGTTGACAATAGAGGCTGATAACTGAGGGTTTGATCAGTTGTAGGACACAATGAAAATGTCAGGTATGAAAATAGCTGTACTGACTTAAGTCTTCTGTATTTCTCACTTTTTAAAGTGTTCGCATATATGTGTACTGTTTAAGTCTGTGTTCTTTGCTAAATAAAAATGTAATTTGGGTTTTCTTTGGATAGTGGCAACTACTTTACTGGCTGTTGCATAAGAAATTATGTTGGGCTACATAAATAAAAATGTTGTAAGATTAGTGATAAAGCTAGAGTAGGAAGATGAAAATTATAACCTGGAGAAGTTTGAAAACAAAAGGCTACTCGAGCCCTCTAGCATGCATTGCATTGGCTTGACTAATGAGACTTGAGTTTTGATTGCTTGAGGCTTCTTGTGAAGATGAGAAAGATCAAGAGTCCTTGACATGATGTTTAGAACAAGTTTTTATGCTAATGGTATATACATTAAAAACAGACTACGCTAGCTAGTTTCATTAGCATTTTCTGATTATCAGACTTAAAGATGAGCTCTCTGTCTACTTTTGCAGGTTTCAAAAACTTTGAACAAGCATGTGACCCATGTGGTCTTCAAAGACGGACGTTTGGCTACATGGAGAAAAGCACAGAAGATGGGTATAAAAATAGTTTCTGTACTCTGGGTGGAGAAGTGAGTACTTGTGAATATAATGAATGTCACCCATTCCAGAGATAATGGATTCTAGTATTGTTTTATTTAAAAACTTAAATACAAGATGTGGTTTTTTAATGTACTTGAAATAGTGATAAATCTATGAGTAAATTATTACTTTCCTGTGATATTATTCCTTGTTACTTGCATAACAAGGTAAAATGTTAACTCTTGAAAAATGAATGTATTGAAGTAGTTCCATAGAACATTTGTTAACCATTCAACATTTGTTAACCATTCAAATCCTTTGCTCTCAGATGGCACACATAGGCAGGGGAGACCAGATATTTATGTTGAATAGGATTCTTCCATTTTCATATGAAAAAGCATATTTTGTCATTGTATTCTTTCTCTGCTTAACTTCTGTAGACAGAGTATCTCCTAGAAAGGAAGAAGAAGATCCATACATAGTCTGGCTTTTCAGACATTTGGCAGGTTCAAAACAGCACTGCTTGCAGATTCTCAACTACCATATGGAAAAAGTGAATTTAAAAAAAAAAAAGGCATTTCAGCTGTGCAGCCAGTCCATGAGAATTTACCAGTCCATAGCTTCTTCTCTGAGTTTACAAAGTGGTTGTGAGGCCTAACTTGGATTTCAGATGAAGTTTAAAAACACTTAGAGTTTACAGTAACTATGTGTTGATGAGAACTATGTGTTATACTCAAAACACTCCAACCGATAAATTGCTGTGATGAAATAAGAGTATAAGTCAAGTAAAGAAGCCCTTTCCTATACCAATTTGTAATATGCATGGATAGATAGAAGTCTGCTAAGTGCAAAAGTGAAAAAAAAAAGGGATG
>VZTV01093991.1:0-41075 GCA_013400875.1 Anhinga rufa
TTCTGTGATTCTATGATTTACAGGAGAATGAGGTGCTGTTTCCCTGTCCCTGGTGGGATTTTCCTTACTTTCCACAGCATGTCATCCCTATGGAGCAATGGGGAGATGGTGAGGAACTATTGACTATATGGGGAAATAAATGTAGTAATTAATGACTTTGAATTTGATGGAAGATACTGTGGTGATCTCATCTTCACTGCTGATGATCCCCTTTACGTAACTTTATTTGCAACTGTTTTTATTCACCTGCTCCTTCCCATAGGTGATTGTGATTCAGGGTGACTTCAACACAAAACAAATCCACTTCTGCAGCATTGTCTGGGGAGTCTAGTAATGATGAGCCAGATGTTGCTGCAGGTATGAGACTAATGTCTGCAGAATCTCTGAATCTACCAGTGGATTTGCACGGGAACACCAGGAAAAATATTGCAATCTTGGCATGAGTGCTGGGAAAGAGAGACCAAGAGATATTCACATTACCCACCATTACTTGTCTTGTTACCCCTTCATTGGTAACTGTTCAAGAGGAGCCAAGAAAATGAAGAGGATCTAATTACAATTCTACAGTAATGTGCTAAGCACTGCTAAAATGCTTCTTAAAAATGCTTTGTCAAATTCATACATGAACACTACCTACCTCCGGTGTCATAACTAAGCTAAGGGCCAAGCAGAGCTCAGCCAGGCCACAGATCCAGTACTGAAAAAATCAAACACTGGGACTGGCACACTCAAAAGAGATGGCATAAGGCACCTGAACCCACAGCTTCACATGTGTTGGGCATCCCTGTGTAGCCAACAAGGCCAGCTCTGCCCTGGCATAGATGGTCAGAGTGTAGTCATCACACTGATGGAAAGGTAGGTACCAGCTGAACCAGTCCACCCCAGATCTGGAAAGCTTTCTGAGGTGCCCAAATCTGCCCTTTGCCTGAAGGCAAGATCTTTAAAATATTATAGCTACATAAACATAGGGATAATAAATATATTAATTTAGGAATAAGCAACAATTCAAGGAGAAGACCCAAGCAAAGCAGGTAGTCGGCTTTTGCTGTCCTCAGCTAATGATCCTGTCCTGTAGACTTGTTTATAAAACCAGAGGGGACTCCCCTCTGCCTTGACCCAATTCAGCTTTTGCTGACTGTCAGTGGGGATTTTATCAGTGACAGCAAACAAGAATACAGCTACATCAGTGCTACGAGTTTTCACAGATTTTACTGATGCTAAACTCAGGAACAAGTCCTTTCCATCTTAATTTCACAAGCATTGAGAGGTATTCAATAGAGGCTAGAGGTCGGGGTTTTTTTTTGCACTGAACAGCTATTAAAGAACCTAACCATCACACTCACAGAAGACTGCAGATCCAATTTTACACAAGATGAATAGCAAAGCATTGAACCTTTGGTTTATCAGTTTGCCTCATTTCCTTATGTCCCCACATCTGTAACAAAGCAGGGGATAATACACCTTTCCTGTATCCATCAACATGCTGGCTTTTGTGGCTTTTGCCCAATCTATCTAATGATCCTGGCACCTGGCCTCCCCTTCACTACAGTAGCCTCTTTTGTCACTTGTCAACTAATTAGATCTCGCAGGCTTATTACCAGCATGGGCAGACAACAAGGCCTAAAACAATTATAGTTTTTATTTTCTAAAAAAGTACCAGATGTTTACTGAGTCATCTAAAGGGATTTTATGGCAGCCTCGGCGTGATCCCAACAGAATGGCATCTGTGAGTCTCCAAACAATTTCATTAATTCCTCAATAGGCTCGCGTTTCTAGTGGGGGGGCCTGGATTTTTCTTGTTTTTCTCCAAACAGTGCAACAGATATCAACAGAGGAGGATTGCCACTCATGCCACGTTGCAGCATTTCTTGACATCTAGGGCATTTTGCAACGTTTTGGCGCATCGCCGCTTCTCAACATCAGAAGGTAAGTGAAGGACGCTGCTGAATTTTGGGACTGGCAGGATATCAAACTTTCTGTGAGGGTTGAATTGTACCTGCAGGATGGGAGGCTAGTTGGAATTATCCATGGGAAAAAAAAGGCTAGAAACTAATATGAAAAAGCTCTCAATCACTAAAGGACATGAAGTGAAGGAGGGAGAGGGCACAAGGGTTAAGGTGCATACAAACTCTTCAGTCTAGTTCATTAGTGAGGCGGTTTATCTCACCCATTAGTGTGGAGCAAGATTAATCAACAGATGACAAAAAAAAAAAATACACACCTGCCTGTAAGGTATTACCATTGCACACTAGCCGTATGCCAAGGCAGCCACCCCGAGTCTCCTGACCCTTCCCAGCTCCCAGGAGTTCAGCAGCCTCCCTGCTCTGCACATCTGCAGCTCAGACTGACCAGTGATACCTGCTACAAGAGGACCTGGAAAGCCCACACTGCTCATAAATCACTCCAGCAGGGGAGAGGCCTTTATCAAGGTGACTCTTTTGTCTGTTCTGTATCCAATAGCCATGATTCTGCAATAAAGGCAGAAATATTGTTGACTTCCACAGTAATTTACTACAGGGAAAAATCAGGTGGTAGGTTCAATACAAACTTGACAGCTATAACTAGCACTCAGCTGTGTGCTGGGGAAGCTTGACTTTCTTACCCTACAGGAAAGGAAGATAGGATTGCTTATGGTGTTTTCCTCCTATTCCTCATCTGTCACCTCCCTCCTAACTGTCTCACAATTTCCCTTTGATTTTACATATATAGTTTTTGGCACTTCCCTTTTCTCCAGACTTTTGTCAAAGAGACGGAAGGAAAAAATGAAACCAGAGGACAAACACCTCCTGAAGGAAGGATTGCCAGACAGCTTCCAGAGATAGAGATCTGTGTTTTCTGAGACTGGCAGGAGACAGAAAAAGGAGTGGTGGCATCCGTAATGTGAAATGTGTTTGCAGAACAGAAATTCAGGGGGCCAAGAGGATGCAGTTAAGTTCACGCACACCTTCCCAGTGGAGGACTTCTGAATAGTTAACCAAGATTTTTAATTAACTTATTACAAGCTCATAATGATTAAAAAAATATTCAGTGGCTGGAAGAATTAAAGCTTACCTGCCTACATCTCTTTTTTTGATGCAGTCTGATAACTGGTGGGATTCCTACAGTGGAGATAAATACTTTCCTCTCCCTTGATTGTCCCCCATAATTTCCTTTAACCTTACACCTTCTCTCCATCTGCCTCTGCTCCCCCAAAGCTATCTCCACAAGGAGCCTGTGGCAGGGTAGAAAGCCTAGAAACATAATATCTATAGCCAGAATGCATTACATACCCCACTGGCTACCACAAAGAATATTTTTCCAACACATCTGTAGACACAGTTTGTGGTATTAAAGAGAGGGACTGAACACTGTGATGGGAGTTACACATTTTGACCAACAGGTGCTCCACAGACATATGTGTCTCCAAGCAGATTTTCTTTGAACAAGACAGACAGGCAAAAGCTAATACGTTGGCCACTTCCAGGCAGGCTGTGAGCAGACTAGCTGAATCACTGTTGTTTTACAAGATGCTTCAGTGGTAAATGTGGATGGATGGGCCTGGAGGAGGGGCAGCATAGCAGCTGAGATTTGTCATGATGCATTTGATGCTTTGTACGCTGGACTCCTCCTACGCTGTAGGAGAGAGATGATCCTATGGAGGACCCTAGACAACCTTTGCCTCAGCAAATGGGCATTTCAGGAGACTCAAGCAGTACCAAGTTTTCTCCTATAAATGCTTAGGTGTTGGAAAGGGGCTAACTTTCGGCATTCCATTTCATTTAGAAGATATACTGAAACACAGCATGCTCACACCCTTTCCTTCTGAAGAGGCTGTGATGCGGACAGCAGGAAAGCATCTTCCACTGGCTCATTTGCCACACTTAAAAGAAGAGATCTTCAGAAGATCATCACAACCTTTACAACTGTCTCTCCTCAGCTTCCAATGTGATTTCTTCAGCTTATGGGTTCAGGGCACATTGCAGAAAGCATTGCAATGGCTGGTAATTCTGCATCTACCCCCTCGGAGATGCTGAGGTGTTTAAGGAGCCCCCCTTCATCTCTTCCACTACTAAAAAGAGCTTGCATCACATTTGTGTGACAGCTTGCAAGGAGAGCAGAGGGCAAGAGACCAGTGGGTTAGCACCAGCACCTTGTATTCATCAGATAAGCTTTACAGTGAGAAGTTAATGGTGGGAAAGCAGAGAACTGAAAATACTCTTAAAAGGGATCTTAAAAGCCCTCTTTGACGACCCAAATATCCATTCCCTGGAGGTACTGTGTTCCTGATCCAGAGACATTCACTGTGCCTGAGTGCAGCCACTAATGTGCTGGTGACCCAGAGCCTGGCACAATTTACCCCTTAGCATAGACGGGGACAAATAATTTCCAGCATCATGTCCCCTATTTTAGCCCCTGACGACCACTCCAAAACACTGGTGGCGCATGCTGGAAAAGGGCGCAGCATTGGCCAGCTCGCATATCCAGCAACACAGTGAGGAGATGCAGCAGAAACACAGCCTTTGGCTCTGGCATGGCCAAAGCTTGGCTTAACCCTGCCCGGCCGATGGCACCGCATGGCACTTCAACTTCCTCTTGAAAAGCTAATTGTGACAACAAACGTGTTATGACTTCAGAATAAATAATTATTTCTCTTTCCCTCCAAGCAGGTTTGTTTTAAATGCCACTTGCTCTGTCTCCACTGTTAATGAGCACAAGTTGACCCATTTATTCTCTGCTGCACTTTCCACAGCACATCACAGCTTTACTGCAAAGGTACTGAATATTAGACCCACAATTTCATTGGCAAGATTATTTTGCTTGTGAAGCCACTAGTATTTTCCCTGAACAGTTTTTCCTCCCTTGTCTTGCTCGAATAGAGAATTGCTCTTTTGCAGGTCTATTCTCTCTGCTATTCCCTTGGTTTGAGTGAAATATATATGAGATGACTCAGAGTTTGAACTCTCAGTATATGTTTCTAGTACAAAGTCTCTGCATGTCTGGGGACCTAAGACAGATATTTAATTTTAGATAAGAAATACTGGTGACATCATGCCTTTGATTTCTTTGCTGGATGTCTGTGCAGCCAGCACATGGTGAAGCTGTTCAGCCATAACAGCCTCATCGCATTTAGGAAGCCATTTAATATTCAGCGTAAGTACAGAGCAGCGGGCAGCCACTGGTCCTCTTGGGTGCTGCTTAACGGGAGTGCACACTGGAGCTTTTAACCCAGGCGACTCCATCCAATAACACATGTAAGGGAAAAGGATCTTGTGAGGGAAACTAGGTTTTCTAAGACCTTTTTGTGCAGCTGCTGCATCCCCTGGCCAGCAAAGCTCTAAGCAGAGCATGTCAGCATGAGGGTCAGCTACCCTTACCCCACACACCACCTTGCACATGTTGATTTATACGCCCTCAACACACACACTGGAGAGGCTGAATTTAGCCTCACCATCGGTGACTTCAGATTCCCACAGCAGCAGATGCTGGCAAGTGCATCCAAGCAGAAGGAAGCATGCACACAACAGCTTCATTTTTAGCTTTACAGCTTAAAAAAATAAGACATGCCTTCATTTTATTTTGAAACATGACTAACTAAAAGCTCATATGCATGGAGGGAAGCTTAAGAAAAAAATCAGACTCCAGCAGCAACACCTTTTAGTCGAGACCGTTTTGGTGACATTATGGTGACAAATTTTCAGCCTTTCCTATAATTTTATACCTTCCTACACAGCAGGTGTTATCCAAAAAGATATAGGAGAGATATTAGCATGGATAAACAGAGCATAAGATGGGAAATAAAATCTAATTGCTGAGACACAAGGTAAACTGCAGTACTTGCATATCAGCAGAAGCATTTTGCATGTGGGGCAGCTTACCAAGGGGGCCAATGGGTTCTTCATTCCTCAAAAACTGCAGTTAGCCTTGAAATATCTTCCTAAAGGTTAGTCTCCAGTTCAGCCAGGAGTTATACATTTGCTGCAAGCACTATCAGCTTCATCACTTTGGTCTGCACAGAGGAAACCATCCTCCGCACCCCCCTGGGCTTGCTAAGGGGCCTCTAAGCAACACCCAGCCATGCCACTGTTACTCCTCCAATGAGGGGCCAGAGTTAATATCCAGGTGGGCACAGAGCTGATTAAAGCAGCTCTTAGCCTTCATACAACATACTTCTGTGTTGTTACTTTTTTTTTTTTTAGCCCTTATCATGTACATCTCCTAATTGCCCTCAATGAATGATGAACAAACCTGCAGATTATGGAAGTCACACTTAAAAGACAGAAGCTAGATGAAAGGAAACAGGGGGACCCCAGTTGTGAGCATCCCAAAGGCATGTCTAACCCAACAGCTATAGCTCTCCTCAGAGGGGGTAATGCCTCTCAGCTACAGTGCTGTGGTTTGGTACATCACTGTGGTCTCAGGTCAAAATCAGCCCATGGTATACTTGAGGGTTTTAACATCTGTCCTGAAGCCTGAAAGCCACAAAACTGGTGCATATATGAGATGCCTCTTATATAAATAGCTCATAAAGCATCACTGACTTTTTAGCTTGTACTGATGTTTTTGATTAATTTTGTGTCACTGTGTGTAAAAAACCAAAATAAACCCCACAAAACCCCATTTAAAGCCCCTTGCATTAGATCACAATCACAGGCTGTCCAACAGAAGTGGCTAATAATGTCGTTCTGTGCCCCAAGAAAGGGTGACTGCTAGTCCTAGGTGCAATGAGGTTGCTGAGAGTCAGCTACCCCCACCACACTTCCACATCACTGACCAAAACAGCATCATTTAGACCCACAGCCCTACCTAAGAAGTTTCATATTAAAAAAAAAAACAAACAACCAAACAAACAACAAACCAACCTATAAATTCCCTTGCTTTGAATGTGTGAATTTGCAGTATAGGGAATGCACTTGGCTTTAAGTATTAACCAGTTGGAGTGCCAAGTGGATTCAAGGCAGAATGGTGGTGGCCCTTCTTGGTTTACTCATGGGAGAGACGTGGGGTTTGCTCTTACAAGCCTTGCACTGGCCACGGAAATAAAGCATCAGCGATGTTACCCATGTCCTGTGAGCTACCTCTTTAACAGCTCTGCAGTGATCAGTTCAATGGCCATGAGGCACATGTACCCCCCAGCATCACCCTCTTGTGAGCCCACTCTCTTGAAGCTATAGCCCAGGGTGCTGACATGCAAGGTATACTCCCCTTTTAGCACTGCCAGCTGGTAAGCAATTTCCCAGGCATACCTAATACTATTGTAATCATTTACCTAAATATAAAAGGTTAAAAAAATCACAACGGCATGAAGTATGGCAGAAGACTCAGCAGGGGTGTTTCTTCTGTTCTTCAGGGAGTTAGCAATTATTTCTGACCCTGCAACAAGGGCCTGCAGACGCCAGTTTTGGTGTTTTTTTTTCCTTTTTTCTTTCTTTAAACTGTAAAAAGGTATAATATTTTACTGAAGCTCATTGTACATCATCTTACTGGTGTATTGGTTCAGGGAGTCCACGGGTTAATCCTGTGCTGGGTAATGATGCATTGCCTTTAACTACATTTAAGACTTTACCTCCTTATTTCCCCTCGTAGAGCCACTTGCTGTATTACCTACGGTAAACTGCAGCACTCAATTCACCTTCTCTGGACACTATTTATTATTTTATATGCCTCTAACATGTCACTTCTTATGTGCTTCTACACTAAAAATATTTCTAAATTGTTCCTAACAGGCAAGTTTCCGCTCCTATTTAATAAATCCTTTTAGTCTCTTCATTCCTTGGTCCCTGGGAGAAGCAGTGTGGTTCAAAGCAAACGCATGCCATTGATTGGGAGCCTGGATTAAGGTTCTTTGGAGTGTTATTCCCTTTCCCAGCTGTGATGCATGGTGAGCAGATGCTTTCCTCATCCCCTTTGACCAGGTTTTCCTCAAGCTATTGCAGGGGATATGGCCCATGCAATCGAGATACAGCTTCACTTCATTTCATCTGGAATTGTGATTTTCTCATAAGAGAAGGCAGCAAAACTCACCATACCAGCATGTCCATGGGCCAAGCCTTGCAGATTGGCATTACTTGGTCCCTAGGCATCGGCTGGCGGCATCCTCAGGCCCCTTGATCCAGCGCAAAGCTGCAGCCATCACATGTTAACACCCACCACTTCTCAAGCCGTGGGGCTCCTGCCGGTGGCTCTTTGTTGCTTTGTTAAACTTGCAGCAATGTTTCTAAGTATCAGGATATTTATGTTGACTTTGACATACTACCACTCAGATGTCCTGTATTAGGGTTGTATTATTTTTTATGTGAAATATTGCAGCAGCTAATTGCAATTACCAGAAAGCATATACAAGAGAGCTTGTTGATTGCCAGTAGACAAAGACACGTTGGAAATCTTGGATTTTGCTATAGATGAAAGCCTATAAATTTTAAAATAGAAACCACGTTATCGTTTACAATTTCCGTTTGCTAACAAATTCTGCTAAACAAAATTGGTGGCTGATTAAGTAAACATTTATACATAAATAAAACAGTGAAGATCTCTTCAGTTATTGAGATGCAGCCAGTTCAGTCTCTCGTAAATAATACAGTGATGAATTCTGGAGTTACAGTGCGTGATAAAGCTACCTAGCCTCAAAGTCTTAGACAAACTAATCCATACGCATGAATCAATCAGTTCATTTTAGTCATACCAGCGTTATATAAATGTCACTAAAATCAATGCCTGAAAGACGTAACAGATTAATAAGTCCTCATGCGGTACTGAAATGCAAACCTACAGCACATAACTACATGCCAAGCACGGCTATACAAGTAGTTTGAATAAGTGATTTTAATAGAAAACTCAAGGGCAGGTCTGTAATGAGCAGGTGTGGATTAGAAAAATCTGGTGCATTATTAATTTCAGACAATGCCAAGTTTTTTTTTCATAATGTACATTTTATTAATGTTCTCCGTGATAGCTTTTCATACCGGTTCATCACCAGGAGTACAGTAATTACAATGTATTAAGATTCATTCCATGACTGAGGAGCAAGGAAGTCCAGTTAAGATATGGAAAGCAGGTGAAACGTCAATCACTATTGACTCGGGGACAGAATAAATCAAAACTCTGCCCCGGGGAACCCAGCAGCTGGGTGGGTTTGGTAACAGCACCTCCTGGATCCACTCTTCAGTGAGTAGCTGCCTCCCCCTCCTTGTCGGCTCACCTCCATGCATAGCTTGTGTGCCATCGATATGGAGGCAGTGGAAGGGATTAATAATTTTTATTAGGACTTGGGGTCATTCTGACTTGTCTTTACAGCCGCCACCATTAATTATTGGGTGTCAGCCTCTTTGGGTTTGGAGAGAGAGAAAGAGACATTGAAGGTTGTCATAAATGCCTCCAATAATAACTCTTCTAGACACAATGGCAAAGGTTTAAGCTGTGGGATGATGGGATTGTCTGGGGAGAGAAATTAATAGTGAGGGCTTTAATGAAAAAAAAAACCAACCCACCCAACCTAGGAGATTTCTGCTTTCCTATGATCTAAGTGAAAAAAAAAACAAAACAGGGAATTTCTGCTTTCCTGCAATTGCAGTCCCACTTTCATCCCATGCAGGACCCCAGACCTCCCCAGGGTCAGGCAGCCCCAGGCTCAGGATTTAGCACTGACCTTCAGGGCTCTAGAAACCATAAGGATGGTCCCCTCGTGACTGTGAAAGATCATAATCTTTCAAACTTTTTGAGGGTATTTATTTTTCTTAATGTACTGTCTGATTTTCAGAACATTACTGGCACAAAGATGGGGTGGGTTGTTCGTATTTTTCATTATTTTTCTTCCTGGAAAAAAAGGCTGAGAGTCTTCACTGGGGAGGAAACCTGAGCCTCCCCAAGAATCATCTTGCCACTTTGCCTGGGGACACCATACAAGGCTGGAGGAGTGGGCTAAGGAAGAGGTGTCCACATGTGGCAGATGAAAGCACGGTGTCTGCTGTGCACCAGTTTGATAAATAAATAAATCGCTCAGCACTGGCAGTTGTTAAGTGGTAACAGTAACAGCAGCCCCACGCAGCTGGATGACAGAGGAGGTATTCAAGTACCCAAGAGGAAAACACCATCCCTGCAGCTCACCTTGAACCACTGCAAACGAATTACCACTGGATGCCCAAACCCTTCAGTGCTTTAAGGCAGCTTCCAATTTCTGTTGATCACCCACTGGCCTTTCCTTGCAAAGGTATAGGGGCTTTGCCCCCCGTATTAGGCTAAATATGTGCACTAGTTAGTTTATGATATCTGGCTTTTTAATGGGGAGGGAACACTTCCACCTCTGCCCTGCTTCCTCGCAAAATGCCAGGCTGAAGAGAGACTTGTATGTCTAGAGAAAGTTATTCTCTGTCATTTTCGAAAATATCTTTTTTTTCTTGAGTCTGCTTTTTTCTGATTTCAATTTCTAATTTCATTTTTTTTAATCTAATTTCTCTCCGCTGCATGAATTCACACGGTTGGGCTCAGAGTAAATAAGGCATAAGTAAGCTTTGAGTTGTGAAGGATGAAGGGGAAATCCCAAAGCTCCTCTCCTGCTTCCATCAAGTACCATGCTGCAGCAGTCCGCATCCTGCAACCACCCATGCCCGAGCATAGCCCTGCTCTGCTAGGAGTGTTTGCAGGTGGCCACTGTTGTGTCACGGCAGGGGACAGCAGATGACAACGCAATGTGGAGCAGAGATTTATCAGCTTTCAGTCAGCTAACACTGCCCCCCCGCCTCCTGTGCCTTGTTCCCCAGAGAGATGCGGACAATACTCTGTGCTCATGCTAATAAAGCTGGACCCAGCAGCGTTACTTATGACTTCTCAAATGTGTTTAGGCATATACAGGTGAGTACAACATACACGTCCATATCCTCTCTTCTTCTCTCTTGGACACAGCTACAGACACAGGGACCTGCGCTGGCTGGCTCCCACCCACACAGGGCACAGTCTTGCACAGCATTTGCACACACACAGAGGAGAACTGCATGTACAGGCACCAGCTGACATGAACACAGATGTCTATGCATGCCTCCATTTACCCAGCCAAACAATTGGCCCAACACCATTAACAAGTCTTCAGGGTTTCTTTTCCTTTTTTTTCTTTTTTTTTGTTTTTTTTTTTTTTTTTAAATTAATGCTAAAAGCCTCAGGGGAACCACACTGATGGGGTTTGCATCCCTCTAGTGATTTCTACCCATCCCACCCTGTCACACCTGCACCAAATAGCCCAAGTCCTCTGTGGGCTGTAGCTGAGTATTTACACCCGTGGAGACCTTGGGCCCAGCGAATCCACCCTGTTTACGGGAATGAAGGAGAAACATCTGCCGAGTCCTTTGCCAGATGTGTCTGTCGTCTTTCAGGTGCCTCCTGCACCTGCTGTGACGGCACAGCTTGGCTGCAAGACCTCACGCCAGCCTCCTCCAGGCAGATGCCGTGGTTTCCCATATATCCATCCCCAGCTGAGCTGATTGAGAAACGCTATCTTCAAGATTCTAAGGCTCATTTTTTCCAAAAAATATCTCTATTTACACAAAACAATAAAATCTGAGCAGCTTTCCCCCCAGAAGCTTTTGCCAAGCGGAGCCACTGCTGGACGTGTGCACCAGTCCCTATTTACAAGCAACAGCTTTGCTCAACAGTACTCTGCCAGCAAGTTCAGCTTCTTCTGGCTTAAGGAATATTTCTTTGTCCGTTTTTTCCTTCCCTCTTTACATCTCCACACAGCCAGGCCTGTATTTACAACAGGGACTTGGATCTGGCGGGGTCACCTTTATACAGCCCAGATTGTGAGCATGGAGAGGGGCTCAGGACAGGGGGTTGTGCACACTTAGCTGTCTTTAAGTGTTTTCAAGTTGCAAAGCCAGCATTTGGAGCAGATGAAACTAATTTCTTATTACAAAAGACATTTTTCACTCATTCTTCTCATCTTAAAAAAAAAGTGACCAACCAAGTGGCGAGGGTACTTCCCAGGGCACTGCCATGCAGGGGGCAGCAGGAATCTCAGCCAGGCTGTTTCCTCCTTGGGGACACGAGGGTTTGCCAAGGGTTTTGGTCGAGGCTAGTTTCGCCGGCCTCTCCTGTTGTGCAATCCCAAGTGAGGGATGGGTAAACCGAGGCACAGAGGAGCTGAGGTGGTGTGGGTTTGCCGGGACAGGCTTGTCGGGTGCCCTGGGCGCTAGATGACACTGTCTTCCATGGTGACTCGTCTGAAGACTGGCTCCTGCTTGGGTGTCCTTCCGCTTTCTGTGAAAAACAAGGGGAGAGCAGATAAAGCCCCAAAGCAGGACCCTGCAGCAGCCACCAGCTGTTTTTAGGACCATTTCCACCCTCAAACAAAGCACAAGATGCCTGCGCTTGCCTCGAAAGGGAAGGCTTGCTCAGAGCAGGTGAATGCATTTATGGGCCAGCATCCCATCAGGATCTCCTTCCACCCTTTTTGCTGAAGCTGGTGGTACAGATTTGCCTGGCTTTTTCTCCACATGAGCCAGTTATTTGTTAAATGGCGTGAGGACCAGCAGCATTGGTCACTGCTGCCCACTGCTCTCTGGATGAAGGGTGATGCTAAGGCACCTCTTTGTTCCTCTGGGTTTAGCCCAGCTCAAGCAAGGAGAGCCCAGAGCCAAGCTGCAACCACTAGCTTGTAGCAGCCCAATAGGGCTTATATGAGCAAACTGCATTTTTTGTGCCCCCCATCCCCGTCCCCGNTAAACCACTACAGAGTAAACAGATTTGTTTTGCTATCAGACATTATCTGAAGGGTACTTCACATCCTGAGTGCTCTGCTTTACAGCTGTCTCTATAATCATTGCAGCCCTGGGGAGGAAAACACCTCCTTTACTCGTGCAGGTTGGGAAGAGGCAGCCATGTGCAATTTGGGGTGAACACATTCAGGTTTTTTTATAAATAATATTTCAGGGAGAGGTTAAGAGAGGCTAGACATATTCAAAAAGAATTAAGAGTTGTCCTGAAGCCATTTTTTAAGCAAAAATCATTTTACCCTATCCACACCCACCCAAGGTGTTCCTCCTCTGCATGACAGCATAGAAAATATTGCAGGGAAAGTGGTGGGGGGCAGAGCCGGCAACTTTTCTCCCATCTCCCTGCTTGGCTATTTTGGCTGTTCCTTTGGGGTTTTTCTGAAGAACTTTCATCCTTTCTTTGCTGCTCATTGGTTTTTTTTCCAAGCTATGGGATGCATTTTCACCTTCTGCTAGGTTGGTGGGCTGCTTTGCATTGTGGTGCAAACTGCTAGCAGCTACAAATGCCTGCGTGCGCAGTGTATCTCAGGAAAAAAAATTTAAAAATCCCACCTATAAAATATGAAACACTCTTTCTGGCAGATATCAACAGCACCTTAAGCAATGAGGCCTTTTATCTGTATGTATGAATGGTGGCAATGCAAGCAAGGAGGAGGGTGAGGCAGAAGTGACCAAAGGGCAGAGCTGAGGCGCTTGCACTGAAAGCAGCTCATCTATTTATCAGGGAGGGACCCTCTCAAAAAGTGCTGCTGAGATCCTTGGTGGGAAAACATGAAACCTTCTTTCCTTTTTTTTTTTTGTAAGGTGAGGAAACCAGGGGCTGGCCAGAGCGGGCACCCAACAGCCACAGCAAGGCTTCAGCCTGCCTCAAACTGGCCTCCCATCACGTGGGCTAATCCCGTACGACCCTACGCTTCCCTCCAGCTGCCTACGGAAAGCACCTGAGAAACTCCTTTTGGCTCATTTCAGCCAAAGGATGAAGCCTTGCCAGAAAGTGGGTGCTTTTTCTTCTATTTCCCCCTACTCAAAGTCCATTTTCCCACCCCGCCTTGCAGCTTTTGTGCAACGAAGTGCTAAGAGATGTGTGGGGCAAGGAGCTGCTGCTTCCCAAGTGGCATACCCAGAAATCCTCCACCCGGTTCATTGACCACTTGGTTTTCAACATTTGTCCCCCCAAAACATTTATCAGTGGATGTTACCACAGGCTTGTGCCCACTGAAAGGCAAAGCCTTTGCTGCCAGTGGGACACAATGGCTGCAGGACTCATGCCTGTATTGAGCTTTCCTGCCACGGGGACCTGAATTAAACTCTGCCTGAGATGCCTTGGAGAGAAAGGGGAGAAGACAGGTTGAAAACACTTTTATTATAGCCATAATTTACCTATCAAGCATCCTGCTGCTGGAAATAACCTTTCCAAAGTTGTAACATAAGATGCAGTCGATTATAAGTGGCGGTCGGAGATATTGGGTCATCCATACAAGTATTCCCATGCACACCAGCTGAGGAGGTTGTGGGGCAGCTATGTTTATACTTTTTAAGTTGTTGTTTGAGGTTTTAAGCAATGCTGTCAAAATATCAAGCATTTGCTTCCAGCACATAATAACTGCTCGGTATATCAATTTTTTTTTAAATTTATTAAGGTTTTAGCTTGGAGTTTTACATGTGTTCAGCGTATTTAATGAGTAGAAATATAAGAAAAAGAAAATACGTGGAGGATGAAGAAATAAAAAGACAGTAAATATTTAGGATGATTTTTTTTGTTGTTGTTGGCATTTTGCTGAAGACTACCACCATCTATCTGTCTGGCATACCAAATACAACAAACACTAAGCACCTGTAAAAAACTATTCTGGTGTGAAAACAGGAAGATTTCCAAGCTATCCTGGCTAGACTCAGTATTTCAGCATTAAACCGACTAACCCTCCTGAACTGGGACAACGTATGATCTGGTGTATGATCCATGCATCCCTAGGGCTTGCCTATGCCCTTGGAAGAACAAAACTGGCCCTACACCAGCTGCCGGTGCTGAACAAAAAAGACTCTCGGTGAAGGGCAGGGGATACTGCTGCCCTCCTGGGGTACCCTTCGGATTATTTCCCCCAGCCGCACTGCTAATGTCCCTGCCAAGGACAGCCACCATTAACGTGACCACTGCTGCCTTCCCCGGGAGCATTAATCACCTATTTTCTCTGGTTTCAGCTTTATGCTGCAGGATGTTCTCCACACCATTACCAGAGAGCCTGCAACGACATGACATTTATATAATGTTCATGAGCACAGACTATTTAAACCCTAAAATATTCATTAAATAAAATTTGCATAGAGTCTAGCTGAATGCAGCAGGTAGCTAAAAATGAAGTACTTTTCTTTCTAAATGTAAAGAGGAGATCAGGGTGTGACAGATGACCAAGCCGGTGCTCTTTGGCTTTCCTGAGATAGCTTTTTAATAAGATGACCTATCTTTTTATCCCTGTTGCCTAGGCAAGTCTGCAGGATATTATATTCTTTATAAACTAGTGGGATCAAGAGCACATTGGGGTGCAGGAGAGAGAGGCCGGTTGGCCAGAGAAGAGGGAAGGGGGATGCAGGCAATAGGGACACACACAGAAACACACAAGGACCCCCCTGGGAGCTCAGCACCTCCCACTGCCACCATTGTTTCCCGGGCCCTCTGAAGCATCTCACTGCTCATTACCTGGGGGCAGGGAGGAAGGAAAAAGATTGGTTAACCACCACAGATTTCAGGGAATTAAATGCAATCAACAGGCAGAAAGGAGCAGCACCATGATAAGTAATATTGCCTACACAGTGCCTCCAAAGCTGTGACAAATACCTCCCATCCCCAGCAACACGCCAGCCTACATAGTCTTTCTTGGCATGTCTTTCCCCTTGTGTCTCTCCTTGACATGTTTTGGGGAGATCTTTACAGTCTCTTATGCCTCTTGCAGAAAATGGACAGTCATTGCCCATTGGAGCCAAAGTGTCCTTAAGCAGTAGAAAACATAGCGATTGCACGGTAAACTGGTGCATCAGCTCATTATGGGGCAGTCTGTGATGGGATTACACAGGAAAAGTCCTGCACAAATTAGAATGAGCGAGGGAAAAAAGGGATTCATAACTTGCAAAGCATCCCAAGATGATTTCAAGGAAAATGCAAAGCACGGAGCCTTGCAATTCTCCATCCCCCTCTTCCCACTTGCAAGCAAGGCTTTCTGAAAGGATGCCTCAAGCAAGGGTCCAACATTGACAATCCTTACTCCAAACATACCTGGCAACCCGTGCCTCCCAAAGGTGGTCCCATGTTTCAGAAAGGGGGCCTATGTATCAGGGTGATGATTTCGCTGGACCAAGAACTGCCTGTGGGCCTCTATTCTGCCTGGTTTTCATTGAAAGTGGGATGCTTATTGCCTTATTGCAGTTGAATGATGAAGATGTAAACAAATGTTTAAGGCAAATGTGCTTTCTTTTTTTTTTCTTTTCTTTTCTTTTTTTTTTTTTCTGTTGTTAAATAAAGCTCTAAAAAAAGAAGATCCCTCCAGTACAGGGCTGATTATTCCCTTCAACCCAGCTTGCAAAGTTATGTGCCCCAAGCATAAGTATGGATCTAATACCATAATCGCTGCTGCCTCTTCATCAAGCTGTTAGTTTTCTCACATCTCTGCCTTGGCTCAGCATTAAGAAATGCCTTGAAGTTCTGTAGCTCTCCTTCCTACCCCAGGAGCATTTTAGGCACCAAGGACTTAACACTGACTTGAGTTTTGCATGCTGTAGTTTGTACAGAAGACACTTACATCGCCAGTCACATAAGAATTTTATCTATCGAGCTACTTATCAACAAGCAGAAACCTTCACCATGCCCATAATCAACTAGCTGACAAAACAAAAGCCCGTTTTCAAGGGGAAAAACATGACAAAAATAATCCTCATCCTGCTCCCCTCCCCCAACTAAATTACAGTTTTAAACTATTTTTGGCTTAATATAATTAATAATATGTTTCCCCTCTGTTTTGTGATTCAGCTGTTTCCAAAGCTATAAGAAGAACCAACAGTGAATTCTGTGGTGCCAGAACAGCCTGGGGATGGAAATAACCAGCTTGAAAATAAACAGCATTTTTTTGCAATCAAAGCACTAATAGGCATAGTAGGCTGGCAGGGAGATGCTCGAGCGAGAAGGGGTGGAGAAGAGGGAAAAAACAGCCTATCCACTGATAAATCCGAAATACACAGAAAGACTGGGGAAGAATGACCATTCAGAGTAAAGAAAGTCAAAGATTTTTCAGTAGGACACAATCATCCCATAGCAAATCCACCATTGGTTTGTTCTTGCATAGAACATTTACCAGGCATGCTGGTAAATGCCGTATTGATCACCTGCCTCTCATTTCATCATGACAATATTTGCTATGGCATATCTCACCCTCTGCATGAATTTAATCGTGCCATATTAATGGAAAACTATTTTTTTGGGAGTCTAATACAGTAAAAGAGTCTTTACTTTCTCCAAAATAAGAGGTACTTCAAGTATTTCAAGCTTCATCAGCCTCTATTGGGCTGCTACATGGATTGGTATGACCATGTGGGTCTGAAACGCTTGCTTTGCCTCCATGCCTACGTCTACCACACACTGCCCAGCTCCATCACAACTGGCATGGAAAATAAATGAAACAGGGAGGCAGCATCAAGAGCAAGAGCACCATCTGGCTGGCCAGTGGCTGTTTTGCTATGAAGCCAGGTCTCCCGACTTCAGGTCAGTCTCCCGATGGGAAACACTTCCTTGCCAAAACTTAGACCCAGCAAGAGGCACAGCTATGATCAGTGCTTGGTCAGAAATGAAGTTTGCTCCCCAAAATGTTTTGGCCTGAGTGCCTGGCTGCAGGAAGGACTCAGACAACTCAAACCAGACTCTTTCACAGGCCACAAGTACCACCAAATACCACCACTCCCTCGTTCTCCCTCATTGACAAGCCCCTGCTGAGCGGCACCGAGCAGCATTGCCCTGCATGAGGACAACCCCGTGATGGAGCAGAGCTGCTCTGCTGCTGCATTTATCCTCCAGCACTGGCAGTATTTTGTCTAACATGGGCATCAGCCTGCTCCAAATCTTTTGGCTTTTACCCAGCTTGATGGGAGTTGGATGGAGGCAGCTTGGATGGAGGCAGCATTGACCCCAAAGCCCAAAGCGTGGGAGGGCTTTGTGAAAAATCACATACTGAAAAATCAGTACCGAGCGTGTCCAGAGGTGGTTATTTTCACTGTCAACATTTCTAGTCTATTTTGTGGCTTTCTATATCCTGATGATGAATCCTAATTGCTCCCAAGGGATTTGAATGGGGAGGCTGGAGGAGAGCGGCAAAGTGCCAGTGGGCCATCGGCAGTGGCAGGATGGGAAGGGTGATGTGGCCAAGGACAGTGATGGCGCTTTGTGTACGCCCGGAGCAAGAAAATAAAGAGACAGCAAACAACAACTGAGGAGGCCTAACGGGGACTTGTTTTACTCTTTGACATGCTACCAGCAGTTTTTAATCTCAGAAGAACCAAAATTTTTAAAAAATTAAAAAAAAAAAATCATTACAATGATTAAAAGGTACGACACATGAAATACTATACTCAAATCATCCGCGTGTCGTCGGCTAGTTTATACAGTAGGCACAAAACAGACCTAGAATCACCTGCAACAAATGTCGACCGGCGCTCTCGCCCCTAAACAAGTACTGCTAGCCTGGTATTTCTAGTCAGCCGTAGCTGCGTAACCTTTGTGCTTAAATTGCTCAGCTTAGGCCTCCTTTCTTTGGCATTGCTCACCCATGCCATAAAGGAGTGGAGACTTGTACTGAAGACAGTAATGGAGAGAGGAACAACAACAACAACAAAAAAAGAGATTAATTGTACAGTACATACATACAGTATCTTCTAAATCGTGATCAGTTGTTTATTGGTTGGCAAACAAGCTTCACTTTTACAACAAATATTAGTAATGAGGTCATTAAACTGTTGAGACCATACAAAATGGATCATAAATTAAAAAAAAAAAAGAAAAAAAGAAAAAAAAGACTTTTTCATATTCCGTGCTGCTAATTTACTTCCAGAAAGCCTATGTTACTTAAAAATCCTGTCAAATAAATAAATTTCCTGTTAGGAAAAATAATGAAAAGAAGACTTCTTTTTTTTTTTTTAATCATTGCAAAGTACTTTTTAGCTCACTACGCATCAATCGATTTTCTTCTTAACCACTGCAGTACAAGTGCCTAAACCAGGGACCAGATGGAGCCGTGAAGGCCCTTTGCTCCTCCAGGGAAATGGCCGTCTCCTGTAGAAGCCCCACTACGACTATAAAAAAAACCTCTCGGCTCCTAGATGCGACCCTATGGCCTGGCTGAGGGGCTGCTCACCAAAGATGCTTTGCAGGAGTATCGTCACAATCAGTTGTGCACTGTCAACGGGGAAGTTTGCCCTGCTCTAGTCTGTCAAAAGGTCTGCCGGCAATACGCCAGCTGAAGAAAGTTATACAGCGAGGAAATAAAAAGACTGCCTTGGCTGAAAAGAAATGGTGATGGCTTTACTAAAAATGGTCCTTAGAAAGTGATGTTTGGTTTTTTTTTGCCCAGTGAGATTTTTTTACTTGGATGGGGAGGGGATGGAGGGGAAGGGCAATGGAAGAGGCAAAACAAAATTAAAAAAAAAGGAGTTATGAAAAACCTTGCTCCTACTGGTAGACAAACTTACAAGACCAGCACAACAGAAAAAAGTTCTTTTTTTTTTTTTTTCCACTACATTAACAGGGACGCAAGTTCTGGAGGAACAGAAAGCAGACTATATGTGCAATGCTAGTATCTGTACATTACATAGAAATTGTTTGCTTTTTCTGCCATTAGTTTTTATCATCCGTTAATACAGCAAAACATAAAATATGCCTTTAGCACAGAATTCTAGGATTCCCTTCCGTCTCATTAAATTTGTTTTTGTTTCATTTGCTCCCGCAGCAAAGGGCGCTGCGGTGAAACCAAGTTGTGAGTGACCAAAACCCATGACGTGATCTGGATTGGTAAGAAAGAGTTTTGCTAGCTTGTTTTTGTGCAGCGCTCCCACCTAGATGCATCGCTACTAGTTTCAAATGCACATTTTTGGCCTTTTTTTTTCTTTGCCTTTTTTTTTCCCCCTCTTAAATCAGGTCCTCATTATTAAGAGCAACACAGCATCAAGGATTGTTTAAACAAACACGGCATAACTTGAGAAGGCCACGAAGTGTGCCGTTATCTATCTCTTTCATTAACATAATGAAGTCTGTCTGGAGGGAAGGATGGGGGGAGAAGAGGGGTGGGCAGCAGTTACTGTCCTCTCCGGGCCGGCCTAAAAATTCCAGTAAAAAAAGTCCGAGAGTTTCCTTTCGAACAGCATGAAGATTTAGGAGTACACACAATATTACCACTGTTTGGATTAACTCAGAACAGTTAAACCGAGTGTTACGGAGGGGCTTTTTGCTGTCTCTTTGCTTAATTTTTGCTGAATCTTCTATAGACTAGTGACCAAGTGAGCAGGTCCTTTTGCATTGCCGTCCGGGGGGGTTCCCTCTTTGTTTGGCGGGACTATAAACCCATCACTGCTGCCTCGACCTAGCTGGTAGTAAGTGTGTAGCTGATGGACGTGGTTCCTGGAGCCGAGGTTAGGCATGCTTTTGTAGTAAACATCGTCAGCGTCGCCACCGCTGCCACTTTTGGCTGGCGGGGGATCGGTCTGGGTGCTGGCGGTGACGCTTTCCGTCATGGGCATGCCAGCCAGTGCGGGCATACTGGTGTAGAGAGAATCCCTGTTGGGCGACTGGAGATCGTCTGTGTGCTCGTTGGTCAGCAAGGGGAAAAAGCTCTCACTGTTGTCTTGTGGGATGCGTCGCCGGCTGTAGAGGTGGGGCTGGTGGTTGTCCGCTGAGTATACCCGGGGGGGCAGCAGCGGGGCATCTGACTCCTCGTGGATGAGCTCCAGGCCCAGGCTCTCCTCATGGGTGAAGGAGGTGGCGTCGTCCAGCACGATGGCATCGTCCTCGCTCCCGCCGCCCACGCTGTTGACGAGTTTGTTCATCAGGTTGCGGCTCTGCTCGCTGGAGCGCTCGTGGTTGTTCAGGTAGGAAGGGATGTAGTTGGAGGTGAGTTCCTTCAGGATCTTTTTCTCGAGGGCTTTCTCTGTGTGGTTGTACCCGCGGTCAAGGATTTGCACGCAGTTGCTGAGGTACTCGCCGCTGGCGATGCTGTAGCTGTTGCCGTGATTACCATTCAGTGGTAGAGTATCCGTGACACTTGTATCCCTGGCATTGTTCAGAAGCCCCTCTGAAAAACATTACACAAGAGAGGGTGACTTGTACAAACAGGACACTCACGTGGGACGTGCACGCTCAAACCCCTTTCCTAGGCTGCTGCAGCTGCTGGGGCTTGGCAGCGAGGAGGCGCGCAGCTCCAGCTAACCGGCTTAAGGTCTTTCCACTGAAAAAAATGGAAAACGCCGCCAAGTATGTGACTTGATGCGGCAATAGCCGGTGGGAAGGAATAACCCCTCCTGGCTGGTACCTCCTATGGCTCTTGTGCTTTGCTCTATGTATTCCTGGGGGAGCTGAGAAATAGGTGACCCTGGGCTGGTCCCAATTGCCCTGGCTCCGGGCTCTTTGGAGGAATGGAGCAATTCCCCCCAGCTGAGGGAAAGGTATCTGCAGCCCAGGTTAATCATTACCCAAACTTTGTTTGGGAGTGTATCTTTCCTAGAGGAAAAGAAATAAATCCGGTCTCCCTTTTTGCTGGGCAGGCTACCAGGGCAAAGGCATAAGGCCTGAATGGCAGGATTCGGGGATTAGCAAGGTGGAGGCACAAAGTGCTTCCTGGCCCAGGCTGTTTTGGAACGAGGCTAAATGCCCTACCTCACCCAGCACAAGGGCACAGCCAAAATTACTTACTCCACGCTGGCCAGGTGGGGATTTTCTAATAAAATCGATGTTGGAGGCGGCTTCTGTGGGGTCTTTTGAAGCCTTTAAAAATAGCTCCCCCTTCACTTGCAAATTTAAAGCAGAGAATTCAGTGGAAGGTACGGCAAGTACCATCACCACCACAGTACGGTGGGCTCAGGCGAACATGCGAGGAGTAACGGGGCCTCAGATGCCCCCCATCTAACTGACTATGACATCTCTGTAGGTGTCTCAACACTGTCAACATAAGGCTGGAGCTTGGCTCTTTCCCAACACATGGGTGATGGCAGGGAAGTGCTTTGAGGGCAACGCAGCAGGAGTGGGCAAGGGAAAAGAAAATCAGGCCCAGCAGTTCAACGACCACCACACTTTCTTTTTTTGGGGTTACTGGCCTCCTTGGAAGGAGTGCAGGTGTGGGGATGCATGAAATAAGGTATCAACTTTTCAGCTAAGGGCTTTGGGCGTTGCCAAAAATGGCAAGCAACTCCCATCAAGCCGCAGTGGATTAGAGGAGCCATTAGCTGACAATTTCAGATGAACAGTTGCTTATACCATGCTTGGTACATGGCACGTGTACCTTTTGAAAATACAGGGTTTGGTCTATATCTGCAATGGGGTAGCTGCTGCATGTCAAGGGCTGGAAAGTGCTACTGCAGGCTTTCTTCTTGCTTTCGAGTGAAATGCCCCAAATGTGTTGGTCACCTTTTAGGTTTCTGAAGCTTAAAGGGCACTGCCATATCCCAGGTTTCCCAACAAACGAGGGAGCTATGACAAAAAAATCAACTAGCCATCACAGACATAGAGCAAAGCCATTGATTTTCACGGTGGAAGCTTTCCAACCGAGTCATGATGCTTGGGAAGAAATGAAGAGTGAGCTTTTTTGGGGGTGGGCTGTATGCAATGGGTGACGGGTACAACAGCATCTGTCTGATGGTCATGTTGAGTAACTTATGCATTGAGGTGCTGAGCACTGCGCTTCTGCTACCAATGCATAGAGCTGGGGTTTGGTGGGGAAATAAAATGGAGGCATCGCAGGTGAGAACAGAGTGGGGTCTGCAATGAAACACGCCATATAAAAATGCCATGACCTTGCAAATAAAAATGCGAAGTTTAAAAAAAATCATACGCACAGTTATATGAGAAACTATGCTGGGTAAACAATGCCACAAAACAAGAAATAAACAAAGAAAGCATCATCTAATCTCATCTATATATATATATGTACACATACATATATATACACGCACATACATACACACGCATACACGTATATATACATATGTATATTCATATTCTTTTGATTTCAAAACTGTGAGATGAATTTCCTTTATTAACTACATCATCTATATGTGATGCAATAAAAGTGAACTAAAAAAAATTACATTTGATATGCAATGTTTAGCTTTACTCCCATACTTGTCTCTCTGTAGGGCTCTAAACGACAGCATGAAGAAAAGGAAAGAAAAAACAACAAGTAAGCTTACAGCGACAGTAGGAGAAACATGAGTAAAAAAGCAAATTGATGATATGCAGAAAAGAGAGTTAACAGAAATAATTTCCACTGCCCAGAATACATGAATTTGTTACATGGTTTATTTCAGGTTAAAAATATTGACATTTTAGACAGAAAAATTATTTTACGCGCAATATTCAATAGACTACATTTTTATTAAAAAAAATTATCACATTTAAAACGTTTTCCAATGCCACTATGAAACGTTCAGCGTGCAACACAAATCAAGAAATAATGCCTGGAAATTGAAGAAAAGTCTAAAGCTGGTAACGGTCATGCTTGAAAAGACAGGCACTGTCAACGTCACTTCCAAAGTCTTAAAATGAATGGCTTTACTTACTGTTAGTTATAATAACCCCTGGCAGCTGAGACTGAAATCCGTTGCCTTGCTAAAAATGTTTTGCCGTCCATCCTTTGTAACAGTGCTTTGTAAGAGTACAACTTTGCTCATCACAGGGCTGCTGGCATTTTACAAACTTTGGTAAGTCTGTTCTTTTTTTAAACGAACTCATGACAAACTACATGGACTTTGCAAAAAAAAAAAAGTGAGAGGAACAGTAGTTTGAATAATGGCATCACTAAATGAAGCTATTGAGAAGAAAGGGTTAAAACAAGAAGAGCCAGAGATGAAGATGAAGAGCCAGTGATAACTCTCAGCTTTCCACTTTGCAACGGTCTGTGGCATGCTGGGGTTTAACCAGAGCTCGTTAACGGGATTGCCGCCTTCTCTTAAAATTAGCTCTCACAAAAGCAGTAGGCCATTTTGAGAAACTCCTGCATCCGAGAAACTGAGCCAGCGTACGTCCATCAGCTGCCAACGGCGGTGAGCGCTCGGCATGTGCTGCAGGGTGCCAGACCCCTCACCTACCATCTCTTCCTTCCTATACGCTCTGCGTCACATCAAGGAATCGCTTTCGCCACTGGGATATGGGATTTTGGCCTTTTAGGGTTTGATTTCCCGCCTCTTTCCAAGGTTCTTTTTAGGGCTTCTGGCCCCTGGTGAGTCTCTACTCAGCTCAGCAGCTTCAGCTTGAGCAGAGAAGGTATCTTAAAACACGTAACTGGGAAGGGGGAAAGGAAAGGGTAGACTGGATCAGGCCCAAGGTTTCTTAGAGTCCTGTCCCTGTCAATGGCCAGCACCAGAAGTGGTAGATGAAGGTGCAAAAAAAATCATAGCCTTAGTGATGTGGAATGAGCTAGCTGGATGACATTAGCTAGCAATGCCCTCACCGCATGTCGATCCCGGCCAAGGCACACCCAGAGATGGTGACAGTGTCTACTTTTACAACGCACTATCATTGCTTTACCATGCTTGCTAGTGCAGCATCCTTAAATCCCAAAGAACTGCCGAAGCAGTTGGTTGGTTTTGCTAACCTTCATTTCTGCTGCAGGATCTCCTAATATTCAGTTACAAACAGTAACCAGTTTGAAAAGCAATATAGACCAGTTCTAGGGTCATTAATTAACTTGCAGCCTCCTGAAAAGAATGGGTTAGGTTCCGCTCCCTCTGAAGTCAATGGCAAAGCTCCAAGGGCTTAAATGGGATCAGTACTGGTCCCACTCTCTTTCTTCATCTCCCACAGATGAAGCCTAGGTAGGTTTCTCTGTTATCATCTCGCTGTGTTGCACTGAATAGCACTTGCAAATCAATTACACTATTTTTGTGGAACAAAATGCTGTTAGCTCAGGTAACTGTATCAGAATCTAGTCTTAAAAATCAGAAGAACACAAGATTATTAAAATGCATGTAAAATGTTTTTGTCACATTTCTGCCCAAATCACTTGGGTTCAGTTGAGGCACCCAGACCTGAACATCAGGACTTCTCTTAAGCCAAATGCTGAGCCAGCACTACCTGCTGCCACTTGGTTTAAAAGTCCCCCAAAACTCAATATTATCATGCAAGAAACTATACAGAACATCAAAGCTCATTTTGACATCTGCAGTACACTGAAGTTCTGAAAATTCAGAGTGTTTCATGTTTAACAGTAGCCCTTTTTTAAAAAGCGTTCGTGGAAGCAAATTTATTGCACAAAGTTAGCATAGTTTAGAAAATTAATCAACAGCAAAAAGGTCAAACGTGTACTTTCCTTGTGCTTTGAATGAAAATAACCTAGTGATACAGTTCAATATCTATTTCTATCATAAACAATACACTGCCATATAGTACACAGGGGGTTTTCTTGCTTGCACTATAACCACGATTATTTTCCCTTCCTTAGAGAACCTTTACTGGAAAGGGATGCCTTCACTGGGAGAAGAGAGCTGACAGAGTGCTGACATACTTGAGCTTTAACACAGCGTTACTCTGTAATGATTCAGCTACCTTGCAAGCAAGCACAAAAAAAAATAAATGCCATGGAAGTGGCAGAGCAGGATGGAGCCACCAACAGACAGGAGCTGGCAGAACTCCACACTCCCCAGCTCCTCCTCAGGTCCTACTTAAATGCATCTGCTTCTCTCTCACAGAGGCATCAGCTTACAAACATGGTCCCTTCCCACATCTGGAGCAGAGACAACCACGTAGGTGACAAGAGTTCTATGATGGAAACCTCGTTAGGTACAACTGACTCTACCTGTTTACTTTCCATTGCTGAAAGGAGGATATGCAAGGGCTTCTAGTTTCCCTACACCTTCTTCTATTTTTTTTTTCTTCTAATAGCGCATACAAAATTTATTAATGCAAACGGCAAAACATTTCTTACAATATCTAAGCTCTGCACTTTGGAGCTCACCTACGCTCCTTGCTTCAGCTCTGATTTTTCTTAGAGATGAAGGGCAGTTTTGCTTTATTTTGCATTTTTGTTTCCTGCGCAAACTGGTGCGCCGCTGACCACATTTCTCTATGCCATTTCAAACAAGAGCAGGTTTGGAGGCAAAGGCCATTTTAGCTTCACTTACCTTCAAAGGTGTTCCTGTTTCTGAAATGAATGGTTTAACAAGGAAGTGCACTGACAACAAAAGAGAGGAATGGATACGTCTCACAAAATACAAACACAAGACCAAAACAATACAAAAGCAAGGAGATCGAAAAAAAAAAAAATCAAAACACTATGAATGCTTTGAGTAGAACTGATGAGGGTCTCTCAAAGTGAATTTGACCGCTCATGTAAAAAAAGCCTCTGGAAAATGGAAAGATGCATTGAAACGAAAGGAAAGGGAGGGGATCTTTTTTTTTTGTGCCCAATTCCCAAAAAACAAAGTGTGTGTGTGTGTGGAGAAAAAAATAAGGAAGAAAAAAAGAAAGAAATGGGCCAAAATAAGCCACAGAAAATGGAAATCTCACTAGAAAAATTGGAGAGAAACTCCAGCACACCTTGTGCGTTGTACATGCTGACAGAAGGGTTGTTATAGACCGCCGATTCCCCGAGCAATGTATTATAAGGGTTGTTAGTGCCATGAGGACGAAGCAGAGCATTGGTTATAAGATGATTAGCCATGGCTCCTGGAGCAGCCCGATAGAAAGACAGAGAAAAAAAAACAAAAAAAACAAAAAAACAAAAAAGGTCAATCAGGCAAATGTGGTATTAAAAAAAAGGGAAAAAGAACATTCAGAATGACAACAGTTGAAATAGTTCTGATTACAAGCAGCCAGCTAATTAGACTCGGAAAACTGTATGCCACTAAAGCAGAACAGATGTTACTGACGATGCACAAATCCAAACCAATGCAAAAGAAAATGTATCAGAAAGCAGATAAGCTACATTTATGGTGGTTCCCCAGTTGCTTGGAGTGTAAGCAAGGCTATGCCCACATGCTTGCTACAAAGAAAGAAAGGAAGATGGCAGCCTACACAATGTGGGGGGAAAAACTCTCCGGAAAGTGCCAAATGAATAAAAATATAATGACTAACAGAAACCAGCACATTCAACTCCTACTATGGGCTAGGATCTCTTTTACCAGTCCTTTGCAACACATCTAAAATTAAAAAAGCAGAATCAAAAAGAAAGGATGGAGAACGTGGCCTCTCTGAAGGCTCTCGGCACTTTTCAGAGAGCAGCTGTTTCACATGTATAAGAGGGTGAGTTTCCCTTCAGCTACAGCTCTGGTACTGCTGCTCAAGCACAACCACCCAAATCCACCCTTGAAGGCCAGAGCACCACAGCTCCATCAGGTGTTTGTATCAGGAGCAAGAATGGCCACGGAGACGCGTGTTTCAAGGCTCTCTGTTTGCCCCACAAACACCTTGTTTCCTCGCTCCTGGTCCTCTTTGCTGTCATTTCCAAGCACTCAGCCAGCAGTTGTCTTCCCACTTTGGTTTATCCCTTGGAGTCGCAGCCTCTGGATCTGTGCTTTTCAGGATCATCGCGGCTTGGCAGGTGGCTGCCAAGACCTGCCTTGATTCCTATTGCAGGCATCAACCCATGAAGCAAAGACTTCCCCCCACCTTTTAGCTGACCTACTGGACCAAAAAATCCATTAAGCCCTTGCTCTGAATCTCCTCTGGGATCCAAAGGGACAACCGACTCAAAAACTTTCCACCAGGGCCATTCCATTCCCACTGTCATCAGTAGAGACCTAGAGCAGGATTACTCAAGGACACACCATCATTTTTACCTCCAGGGCTAAATTGTTAAGACAAAACCTTTCCACCAGGAAAGCACATCTAGTGGGGCAACTAGATCTAGCCAGGACAGGGCCATAAGAGGGCTCAGGTTACCTGGCTGTCACCAACATCTGATAGCCCCAACCCAAACAAGCAACTGAAAAGCCAATCTCCAAACCCAGTAACCCTGGCAGCAATGCCTTCGTCAGTGACTGCAGCATGGAAACCCCATTTGCCTCTTTTAGGGGTGGAGGTGGCCCCATGGCATGGCAGAAGCAGTCTTTTTGAGGCATGTGGGGTGCTGGGTACAATCTCTTCTCTGCAACTCATTACCTGATTTTTCTTTCCTTTTCTTTCTTNTTTTTTTTTTTTGGTTGGAGTTGCTGCAGATATATAAGCCCCAAGAGCCTCTGGCAGGTACAAATACCCTCAGCAGTGAGCTCTCTGAAAGCTTACTCCTACTAATAATTTTTAAAAAAGCAAAAGCTGGCCAAACCTAAGGCTAGGTGGAGGCATCCAGAGCTGCCTCCTGTGGTGCTCGTACGCTGGCCTGGCTCCTTTTCCCAGGACAGCGTTTCTCCATGCTTGCACAAGTAGGGGGGAGAGCAGACCACTCTCCTGCCACTCCCTCATCCTCCTCCAGCCCTTCCCAGCCCCAGGTGTATGGCATTAGTGGATCTCTTAATTGGTCTTTTGAGCACAGGACAAAGTAGAAAGTGGCACTGTATGGGGGCTGCATGCCAGGGAGGCTCCTCGACACATGCAGCTGGAAAAAGAAGACTTGTTTTCTCTCACCTGATATTTTTGGCTATGCTGATGGAAAGCAAGATGAGCTGCTGTGTTTGGAAATAAGGAAACAAAGCTGTCTCCTGTAAGAAAACATTATATGAACGCTTAACTAAGCAACCTTGAATGTAACTAATAGGTAAATGAGTCAATTCTTTCTTTCTGGTAATGTATTTTCCATCAATCTCATGTACATCTGGGACGAGGGACTGTAGGAACCACTTCTCTTCTTGCACTGGTTTTACACCAGCATGAGTACTAAGTCCATTAAAATTGCTTCTGCTTTCATCCCACTTTTAATCAAGCAGGGCCATCAAAGATTCAAAAAGGGACTCACTTTTATACAGGTAACAGGAATGTCCAGAGTTAATGCCAGCCATAAATTCAGAAGTGATACAATCCTCCCATTTGAGATTTAACCCAATCTCCAACTCGGCCACTATGAGATCTGATATGGAGAAGAATATACCCGCCACGTAATTTTGAACGTTTTAGCTTGAGGCACCTTTAAATGGCAACTGCCAGAAAGAGCATCTCACTCGCTATATCCCCAGTCTGATCTTGTCTAGCAATCCCTAGCAGGTGGGAACAAGCTGATCCCACCACTGCTGGGCAGTTTTGCATGGGGGATGCTCTCATCAGTGACAAGAGAGAAGGGACCAATCTGTGTCAGCGCTTAACACTTTGCTCGCCTACCTTTGCTGGAGTGGTAGGCTCTGAAGTGAGCTAAATTCACACAAACCTGGCTCTCTTGGGCTGTTACTAACTAGATAGTTTCTGGCAACTTTTAATGCAGATACGTGATTCTGACTATAAACTTGGCAAAAAGTTGAAAATAGAGAATAAGTCATCTTTGCTCTCTAGGGTGTGTAAAAGAGGAGGCTTGGTACAACAAAACAGTCACCCATTCCTGTATGCAGCTACTAAGCAAAAATACTGCATCTTCTGCCTTCATCTCCCTTGATTGCTGAGGGCATTAAGATTTTTTAATTTACTGATCAAAATGCCACTTTTGATAGCAGTGCTGAGTAATTCTCCTGATGCAAATCCAAAGCAAACCTATTGCTAACACATTCAGCTACCTTTCAGTTCTTTCAGAAACCCAAATGGGCCCTAAAGTGTTCTGTAGCGGGTTCCCATCACAGTGCGTTGGCCACAGCAAGCTTCACACTCTTTGCGGGTCACAGTAAATGTAACCTTTGACATCTTAAAGTCAAAATGAGATGTAACTTGTATTCATTAATTTCGGCTCTCGTTTCTCCCTAACTGCTTTAGAACTGCAACATTTCCAGCCTCAAAGGATGCTGAGAGAGGACTGCATTCAGTTTCCAAAGAGCCTGCAGTTAAAGCTTTAGATAAAACAATAACACACCAAACAAATCCCCATTATTGGGTTTCTCCTTCCCAGGAGGGAGAAAGAAAAAAGTAACACCAGCCATACATTTAAGTATCATCTTGCCTTTTTCATAACACTTTATCATTGCTATAGCAACCAATGGGGCTATTAAGAAGAGCGGATTAGGTACCAGCAGAAGGAGCAGGTAGACTACCAAAAAATGACCCTGTTTGCATGAAAATGGCCTTGGTAATAAACAGCCAACAAAAACCCAACAAAGCAAGCATAGTATCAAACCAGCATGCTCTCCCAAAATACCACGAGAGAAAGCAAAGAGACTTATTCTGCAGCCTCACGTGCGGGTGTGCAGCAAAGGCCAGGCGCCTGGGCTGCGATTGCAAGGGTCAATGCGTGTCCGGGGACCCGAAAAGCAGAAAGAGCAGGGCTGTGGGTGCCCATTGACTGCCCTGAATCTCCTCCCTGGCAGAGTGCTCTTGGGATGTGACCCTCGGCAGCTGTCTGGCTCGGTGTTGGCGATGTGCCTAATATTGTCAGCAAGCAGCGGTTGTTCATAATTTATTTTTATTTATTCACTCACGGCTAGATCCTCGGCTCTCAGCATCTGTGGTGTGACACCGATTTCTCCCAGCAAATCCCACAGCCTTGTGCCATCCTTGTTTCCTTCCATTTCAGCAATAACATTTGCTATACAAATCCCTCCTTTACCATCTCCCGAAGCACCTGAACCCAGCACACAGCCACCACTCTTTACCTGTGTTAGGATGACTGCCTTCAACTCAACTGCATTGAAACTCCTTCAGTTCTGCTAGTCAAAGATACCCTACTGAAAGCAAAAGCACTCTGTTTCCAAACTCCTATCATGCTGTGTACCTGTGGGATCATGAATGTGGGGTTGGAAAAACGGTTGGAAAAACCCACAGGTTCACCTGGGCATCTCCTTGTTCAGTGCGAGGAGATGAGCACAACCAGCAAATATATTGAACAGCAGAACTCACACCTCTACAAAAATATTCCCTACAACCACACCAGTTTAACCATGGTTCCAAGTCTCCTTGTTTCCACTGATATTCAGCCAAAGTTTAAAGTTCAGTGCAAAACACAGCTACTAGGCCTGCTTTGATACCCAAAATGACATTCAAGTTCAGATTTCTGGCAATGCCAGTGCTCAGTTCAAGGTTTCCTGATGCTGGATTTCCTCAAGTGAAGGATTTACAGACTGTGAACACAAGGAGAAAGGAATGATGCTCTTACAGAAGGCAAGTATAAGCTGGGTAACACACAGGTGCTCCTGTCCCTCTCAAAGCATCGGGGATCCTAGTGATGCAAGTACTGAAGATCCAGCCTTTCTTACCCGGTTTAAAAGGCTATGAGAAAGCACAGCCTGTGCTCAGGGATTTGGACGGTTGCACTTTTGACTTGCAAATGGAGAAAATCTGATAGGGAAACCAGTCAGGACACAGAAAACAAAAATCCCACAATTTTTACCATCACTGTAGCCACACACAGAGGATTCAGATAGCTACAGTTAGCTGCTTTGTGTACCTATGAAAATAGGTATTATTATAATGACAGTATGCAATGAAATGTACCTTTAGCTTCACTTTCTAAGATAGAAATTTATGTCCTTGATGCAGGACAACACCAAAATAATTTTTTTGAAGAGTTTCATGTTATGACTGTAAGGGAAAACTGCACCTTGTTAAATACAAGTATGATTTATCCACTCGCTGAAAGCAAAGGATGAAAATGATAATGATAAGCACATGTTGCCGGACTCTAGACAGCATCATTCAGGAACAAAATTCAAATAATTTCTGTGGGCAGCTGGCTGACAAAGCCACACAAAGGCATGTACGTTAATTTGAATCATCTGCATGGTCTACCCAACAGGAAGGGAAATGGATCCAACTGCTCCTCCAAACTTTCTGAAAAATAATGTCATTCAGTGTGGCTCTACTAGGCTGAAACGGCTTGAGCAGCACTGCTTTAGCAACGATCATCTGTCTACAGAGGTAACAGGATAGAGCTGATTTTGGCATGTGATTGAAAAGACCTGAAGCCAAAGAGGGCATTGCTACCTATGTGGACAGATGACCCCCACTAAAGCAGTGCTGCCTAAGCCGTTGCAGCCTAGTAGAGCCATGCTGAATGACAGAAGTGCAGTTTTGCTGAGAAACGAGACCAAACCAGTATAAAAATTTCATCGGACAAACTAGTGAATCAGCTGAATGCTTCAAAAATGTCCATAGAAAAATCAGTATTTTCCAAATGAAATGTTTTCACTTTTTGTTCCAAAAGAGTGGTTTGTATGAAAGCTCACTTTGATTTGTCATATGATGTCATCTTTTTATTAGAGTAGAAACAAAAATAAATAGCTTAGAAAATAGCTTAGCACATCTGAGTCGTAACAAAATGTTTCATTGCCTCTGACCCAGCAGTCCCAATATGTAGTTTCTCTTGTGCTTTTTTTGGTTCATTTTCAGAAGAAAGAAACAATAACAAAAGCATGTACTGCTGTGTTTTCAGTCAACCTTAATCTTTCTGTTTTCTCCCCATTTTGCCAACCATGCAGCTCCCTTCTGGCAGAGCTAGGACATGGTGCTGTACTCCTGCCCGCTCTGCCTCCTGAAGCACCCAACTTATCTTGCTGTTCACAGCCACCATAAATCAAGTCCCTCAACTTCTCACACTTCATGTATTTGATTTCAGACCACCATGCAGAGACAAGTGACAGCCAGAGAGAACATGGACCATTCCCTGAAGGTACTATGGTGCCTGAGCTATAAGGGAGCACAGTTTAGCCCAGACACCAACAATACGGTTAGAGATGAATCCTCTCCTAAGTGTCCATTAAAAAACCCCCACAACATATGCTGCCTTACCCTAACCATAGTAAATAACTCATCTCCTTAACTCGAATGTTACTGAAATAGTCTCTCTGCACTGATTTCAGTTTGTAAATTCTGGCTGGTTCTGCACATCACTTAGCTTTAACATACTTATTCCACTCTACTCCTGAGGAAAGAAAATACATTCAAAGTAGGTTGGTAGGAGTCAAAGCTCTAGTCTTCTTTGTGACTTTCCTTACCAGCATTCAGCAGCGTCCTTTTCTGTGTTACAGGCAGAGTTTTCAAGTATTTAAAGAATCCTGGTCTGCTGTGTGTTCATTTGCAATTTATTCCAATGATGAATGCAATTATGAAAAATGAAATCACACATATTTGCTGGAGGACAACAGGTATTTTCAGCCTTTTTCCTGGTTTCCTCCAACCAATGCTCTGACATTCAGATTTATCGAGCTGTGTTCTTATAATAGCCAACAGGATTCAGTTAATAAACTTCAATAAACCTCCCTATTAAATTTCTCTCAAATAGGTTTGTTGTCACTTGCAGCATCTAATCTATTCATTGAGAAGCTATTAATACTGACTGCAGCGAAATGGAGTTTCAGCAAATGAGGTTGTTAAGCTCTGGGACATCTTCTGCCAAATGAAACACCCTGTGCTCTTATGCAGAGACAGGAGAGGGAAAGTATTTCTTTGCCCCTTTTTTCCTTCCTTTCTTCTGCAGTGACTTCTGATGACAAACCTCTGCTGGATTATAATCTGCAGGCCATGTTCGAAACACACAGCTAGTCTACATCAATTTATAAATATTTGCCCACTCGCTGACTGCTTCTCAACTGCCTTGAGCCGAAACATCCCAGGATGGGACATTTCTTTTTACCACCATTACCCCTTCCGAGGGTTTATACCTCATTGTACCTCTACTAATCAAACATGCATTATCCCTAATTGTTCCTGCTAATGCTTATTTCTCACTAGATCTCAGCTCTTACCCAAGCTGTGTGGAGAGCCCTGACTGTGGTGGAAATTGGACCATACTTAATAGGAATCTATATAAGCAGCCATGCTTTCTTCCTTCCTCCTTCACAGTCATCATATTAAGATTGCTCTGCAGCAGTACTCTGCTGTATCTAATACTCCCCAAAGCCTGCTCTGATTTCAGAAATTGCTTTGCCCTTACTTTTCCTCTTTAAATCTGATCCACCTAATGACTGAACTTCCAATTATATGGCTGTCAATCCTAAAATCAAAGCCAGTTCATAATATCTCCCAAAGGAAGAATGTCACGTCACTCACTGAAATCACTGCAACAAATCTCAGCTAACTCAGTCCCAGGCAGCAGAGAGGCAAAATAAACCAGAAGACAATTGACAGTGGGATTCATTTTGCACGTAGGCAGAAATAGGAGTTAAATTCCCGAGGTTTTGATCTTCGATGCAGAAAATCATAATTTTCCTGGCATAAAATGTATGGCTGATTGAAAAAAAAAAGAGGAAAAAAGAAAAAAACAGCAGAGGCAATTTGCTAGTCCAAAAGGATGCTGAGTTTCCTTTACAAACAGAAAATACTCCTCTGCTGTCATCTACCTGGAATTTCTCTCTACTTCATATGTGATTATCAGGATGGGTCATTTTGAGGCCAGATGCTGACATTTAGCCAAATCAACAGTCATTTAACAGGGTTGCAGAGATTTATGGCTTGCAAACAGCAAACCCTCCCAGATGATTTGGTGCAACTGCATGTGGACTACTCCCTCCAAATACACCCTCCATCTGGGCAATGGGTCCCAGGCAGGGGTATCCATGGGGTCAGGGGAGGATGTGTGTAGTCTGCAAGGGTTGCAAGAGGGAACAGAAGAAGCAGAAGGGCACGAGGGATGAAGCCAAAGAGCTTCATCAGGAAAACACCAGTGGTGGTGAGATGGGGAGGTAAAGGAACAGCCTCCTAAAGTGGGTAAAATGGAAATTTCAAAGTCCTGATATTTGAAATAGACCTGATATAGACCATGCTATTTCTTTTGCAGGCTCTCCCCCATGTTGTGAACACTGCTACAAGCATCCATGGTGCTGGGACAGCAAGCACTCTTGAACACCCATCTCCCCAGTGAAGAGCAGAAGCTGCAGCACTTGAGAAACTGTGGCTGGACGAGATGCTAAGGAACAGCTTGCAGGCTCACTCTGGATTAGCAGAGAGATGCTGCCAGGGATTCTCACCCTGCTTCTTGACCCTTAATTTCCACCAAACAGCCAGGGGACACTTATGCACCTCTGAAACCATTACCCCCTTCTCAAGCGGCAGCCTGGACCAAGACGGAATAGAAACTGAACTTCTAATTGTACTCCAGAGGCAGGAGGAGAGCGGCATTGCTGTTGCTGTTTGTGGCTAAACCAGAGGCCTCCAGGCTCCAGGACTGATTAATCCCTTGAAACAAAGACTAAATTTCCCAGGGCTGATGGCTTTGCTAGCCAGTGGGAAGGGAGATGCTCGAGGGCAAGGATCTCTGCATTCCTCAGGTTCAGCAGCACCTCGCCCCTGCTGACTCAGCAATGGTGAGCAAGGACAGTGTTAAGCAGCGACACTGCAAGAAGGATAGGTTCTGGGGAAAAGTGCCATGTTTTAGATTTAAAGAAATGATGACGAAGAAATGAGATTTCCACATCGGCAGATCATGGTCTCTGAATAGGCAGAGGCTGCTGCTCCTACCAGGGCCATCCTGGGCTCAACTTTGAGAAGTCCTCTGCATTTACCCCCAGAAAACCCTGAGCACCGATGAAAATAGAGCACAAAGCATTTAAAGCTTCTCTGGGGGGAGCACAGATTTAAACAGATACACCTCTTGCTCCACACCACACCCCTAGTTGGACAGTGATGAGCACACAAGAGCAAAGTGTCTGCAGGAGACAGATGCTTTTCTTTAGTCCAATTATTTTTGAACTGTTTAGTGTTCAGGGAGGAAAAAAGAATGCAAAGTATTTTTATATGCAGGAATATTTTGGTGAGTTCTCTCTAGGCAGCTGCAGATGCATTCATGAATAAGGAAAGCAACCGTGAGCACCTTGGACAACTTGGGAGTCTGCTGTGCTAAACCTGTCTACCCCAGTACTACAACAGGAACAAGAATAAAAGGAAAAAAGTGACCTGGCAAACTTGAAAATGTGTTTAAAAATTGCAGTGGTCATCACTAACTCTGCCTGCCAACTTGTGTGTTTGTACAGCCACAACCTGCTAATTTAAAATGAAAAAATCCCTACACCATAAAAGCATCTCTTTGAAAGACGACATGAAAACTGACTGACTTCACAGAAGAAACTGGGGCGCTGTTTGCTGCCAACTGTAAATAGAAAATGAATGGAAAGAAAACAGAGAAAGTATTTTTTCTCTAATATCTTTAAGCCACAAGAAGAGCCATAAGTGTTACTCAGAGCAGGTAAGAAGCATTTAGACAGACTGTGATAGATCAGTTGATGGCACCCTCTGAATATCCTATCAATATGAGTAGAGGCACTTCCACCTCTCCCAGAGCCTGGCTGCTTGATATTTGTTTTATATGCAACATAAATTCAGCAGAAACCTGACTGTCACTCCAGTCACATCAATCTATCAAGGAGCGAACGAGCATCTTGAGAAAGACTGACGTATGACAACAGTAGCGCTTCCATGGTCCAAATTTCCACCCACTCTCCACTTTATCTAGGCACCGGCAGCAAAGGGTCAGTGTTGCAAATGGGCTACCACGAGCAGCAATTGCTCTTTGAAGTGTACCAGGGTTGGGGTTTGAGATCCCCGGAGGACTCTTGACTTGATTTCCTTTTTCCATTTTGCTCTTTCCTTTTCTTTCTTTTTTTTTCTCCTCCTCTGCTTGTCTCTCCTTTTAATCACATCAAACTCTACCCTGTTTTCACTGCTGTATTGCCAAGTTATGTCCAGATCATGACACCCACCACCCCTGCAGACAGCTAAACCAAAGCATCTTCATCTCACAACACTGAGACACATCTGGCAGCCGCTGTCTCAGAGCAGAAAGAAAAGATTTTGGGAGAGTGACCCAAACCTGACTCACTACAGTGCCCCAGGATTAACCCACAGCTCCTGTCTTCTGGAGTGACAGTCTCCTACCAAAGGAAGAATTTCACCTTCTACTGTGTTTTCTAAATAACTGCTTCCTAAAAATGCAGGATAATATGGCCACCTGAAGATAATTTAAAACTTCACCCACCCTCAATGCAACACACACAGTCATCCCTGCTGAGTTAACAGTGCAGATACGATTTCAGCCTGGAAATCACAGCTTAATTGTATTTTTGGGTGGGTGGGAGGAATTTGATGGGAGATTTCATTTAGGAAACAATCAGGTCTCGGTTGGGTTAGAAATCAGGATATTAATGTTCTTCATTTTAATTTTCCTCTCTGACTGAGATTCCCACTGTTTGAATTTGAGCTCAATTTGTTCTGTTCATTATGAAGAAATCCACATGAATTTGACATTAAACTGATTATCTCTGAAAACAGTAGCAATAATTTCCCTTTTTCCTGTGCATGTTTCAGATTAAGTCTTTGTGGTTGACATAAAAACTCAGGGGAGAAATAATAAAGCAAAGGGAAATCAAGTATTTATTCTGGAGCACTACTTTGAAGCTAAGACATGCAATGACACTTATGCATTTGGGAAGAAAAAGCAAGGGGCAGGGACAAACTAGATCCTTATTTCCATCTCCCATTTCAGCCCATTTGCATGGGAATAAACAGGGAATGAATATGGCTTTCCTAGCCAGGAATAATATCTGGTGTGCCAATACTGGGGCACTTAGGGCTTTGTGATGACTGTTTGACAGGGTTTGCTGGCAAGGGTGTGCTCCCTCATGAAAGGACCCTTAGGGCCACATGGATGAATTCATATTTAAGACTCACCATCCTGCAGTAAGAGCTGCCAGAGGTCCTGGGCTCCAATCCTGCACCAGCTGTCAAGATCCTGATGACCCCAATAGGCCTTAGTAGCCCCAGCGACATCCACCAGGGACCCACACCCCCTGCTCAGCCCTGGACACCCAGTCCTTGCCTTGTGTCTGTCTCCTGGCTGGACCTTGGACCTGGGTTGTAGCCTGGTTTCTAGCCCTGTCTCTGCCAACATCTCCTGCTGCTCTGGGCTGGAACCTGGACCTGGTTCATCCCCTCACCTTGTTCAGGGCTGTGGATGGACCCTGCTACCAGCACCCAGCTCTGCCTGCTGGTTTAAGCCCCTGTGGGACCATACCCTGTCAGTGAAGGCATGGCTTGTGCTTGACTCCCCTTCAGCTCCCAGCTCTTCTCCCTCATGAAGCAGCTCTGCTCTTCAGCTCCATGATATTTCTTGTCCTTCAGACAAGTACAGCAGCAATGTAGACCACCAATAAATCCTTCCAGGAGACTTCCATGGATGACAGTGGTGGGGATGGTGTGTAGTGCTTTGGGGGTGAGGGGACATAAAGCATATATGCATATAGCCAAAAGACAAGAGGTGCACTATTAAACTTGCTGTCTAGTTTGTAAACCAAGACTCAGAACATTACGGCTGGAGTACAGCACTTGACCCAACACAACAGACTTCTGGAGTAGTTTCTACTTTCAAAGAAATCTGGTGGCTTTACCCCTAGACCACTTATTTCCCTAAAGAGGGAAGAAACATTCAGATACAGTAAGCATTTGCCACAAATGAAGATATAGTTCCCCTTATCTGCTAACCTGAATGGAGATACATAGCTCCATCAGTGCATTTTCCCATAACAAAGCACTGCCTCACACCACTGACAAACTCTTCTTTGCCTCTGCTGCTCTCAAACCTCACCAAAACAAGGAACACTCCTTTCTTTAACAGATAACTGCCATTTTTTCCTCTGGGGAAAAAAAAAGTCCCCCTCACCCCAACTTGAAAACCTGAAGGGTAACAAAGTACCATATAGTTCATGATTTATTTTCTCTCCCATTTGTCTCATATCCAAAGAGGGACAGTAATTACTGTATTACCTCTCACCTAAGACATGAATAAAAATAAGCTGGAGTCACACTGCTGTTTCATGCTATGACTGCTTGTTTGCAAGGCTGTCTGAGCTATCCAAGTGCTTTTTGGCAGTAATGCTCTGAAGGTGCATAACTCATGCTCCTGAGGTGGCCACTTGGATGTACCCAAAGCTCGGGCCTGCGCTGCATTATCAGAGGCCAGCAATGCTCATGCCTACAGCAGTCCCCTTGCAATCCACTTCTCTTGCCATCAGCACCATGCTGACAGACATCGCAATTTCCCTTGCTGGTTCCATCCACAGGCACAGCACAGGTCCATGATTAGATTACCAAAGCACAAGTACAGCAGAATTGGAATAACAGTAATGCTGTTAACTGCTTTTAATCTCTAGTTCTTTTTAAAAACTGTCCTTAGCCCAAGTACCAAAAAATCTGCTGTTACAACCAAGCAGACATCTGCTCTGCTTTCTCCTCATGGACCTAACAGAAAGGAAAACTCTGACTGTTGCTTTCCCTTCATACCTTCTACTTTTTAGCCTTCGAAGCAGTAAGTTTTGGCAAACAATCCATCCTACATGCATCCCTTTTGGTCCAGTTTTTCATCATTGCATTCAAGTGCCTGTATCAAGACCATTTACACTCTACAGACAAAGGGAGACTTCTTTTTTCTACTCACGAGGTGTTGTGGTTATCAGCACATGAGGTAATCAGCTTGGTTCAGCTTTTTCACCCCTGCAAGTTTTTAGCACTGGGAAAAGAAATGTAGAGAACAGGGTGGATGTGAAATAGATGGCAGAAATATCCAGCGAGACCCATGGTGGGAAAAATAGGGCAAGGTTGTGCAGTTGGAGTTCAAGGAGCAGGAATTCCTCTGGATCCTGAAACAGAGTCCATGACCATGAGGTGGACTGGCATGCTCTTCATTCAACAGTAGAAGAGGAAATCTATGGCCAGTTTCTGTTCCCTTCCTCCTGATTTCAGTAGTATAACAACCCCAAATCCACACCATTACTAAGCCATAATGAGCAGCAAGGCCTGAAAGCAAAGCCTGAAATATTTTGGACTAAACTGTAATTAGATATTACCTTCAAGAAATATCTGAAATGGTCATGTATATCTTAGGAGTCAGGAGTAAGTGTAGTTTTCATTACAGAACACAGTACATCAAGGAAATTTGGGGTTATGCCTGAAATTCCTGATATGATAAATGAGAAGAAAAATAACGTTATGGAAAATTACTTTGGGGTGGGGGGGGCCGGTAGTAGATAAAAGAGGATCTGGAGCTGAAAAAAGCCATAAGCAGTGTGATACCTGCTAAATCAGAAAAAAGACATGACTAAAGGAGGCATGCACTAACATGGACACCATATTCCAGACTAATGCCCAAGAGTTTCATGGAAGAAGAAGAGGGAATAGGGTAGTATAGGGAAATGCTGATCATCCTACAGGAATACGGATAGCTAGAGCAGTCTTGCCTATTAAGCAGCAGGGGACTGCGAGTACTGTGACTGTGATCATGGAAAAGAAGGCTTAAATGAGAAAGTACCCCAGTTGGAGGATGTCTCACTGCTTTCTGCTCCCATGACAGCAACATGAAAACTCAGCGCTGGCCCAGGACAAGGAGAAGTGCAGTCAGGCCAGGACCTGGAGGATGGGGCAGTTCTGAGGAGAAAGGATCATTTTCTCCCCATTTTAGAAAATGGGCTGCTGTCTGAAGGCTCTGGGGAAAATACCAATGCACAAAGAATGTTTAATTTGGGATAATACAGATACTTTTATACAAACAGTGTCTAGGCTGGGAGGGTTGGAGAGGGACTTCTGAACAGGTACATGAGCCTGTTGTATCAGCCTCGGGCAGGGAAAGCTACTAACCATAAAATTCAAGGCTCACACTTGACTCCTCTGAGCTTTTATTGCACACTTGTAAATAAAACATTAATGAAACAGCTCCTTTAAAGCTTGATATATATTAAAATATTAAGAGGAAAACAAGAACTGTGAAAACCGTATTGCCCCACTGGTCTGTTCAGGCTGCAGCTCTCTCTGAAGAGACTGAAGAAACAACTTACGCTCTACGCAAAGCCCTTAGACCACGAATGTTTCTTTTCAGCTGGAATAAACAGGATAAAGTGTGAAATATATGGGGCCCCATGCAGTTGGGATTACTGTTGATGTCAGGTATATTTTCCTAGCAGAACTGACCACTTGCTGCTTTGGAGATGCTAACTCCCAAAGAAATGTTTTAACCTCCATTTTGCGGATACTTCTGTCTACCAGAAAAGAAAAAACCCAAGAAATAATGTGCCTGACTGCATGAAAAAGAGGGAGGATGCCCCTGTATAATAGTACAACTT
>VZTV01093999.1:0-23890 GCA_013400875.1 Anhinga rufa
TCCTCCTTACTCCAGACTTTTTCCCTCTCCTCTTATTTATGCAGTAGTTAATGTCTGGAAACTTTGGGGGGAGGTATGTCTATACCTGTGATTGGGATAGACTGTATCTTCATTAGCAAGCAGTGCAGCCAAGCAGGAAGAGCTATGTAAAGCACAACAGATGCCCAGCACCCAAACTCAAATCTTTCTGGGAGATGAGGATTATTATTACTTCAGTCTGCCTGCAGTGTGGTCCTGCGCATTAGACATGCACCAGGAATGCATTTTCCAGTTTCGTTTCACCTCCAGGGAGTCCCCGGCCAGGGGAATGGGTGAAATTCCCTTCAAAAGCACTGAAGGGAAGGTGATGAAGGAGGGGTACCTTCTGTCTTACGCTGATTCTAATCCTGTCCCTGACAGTGACACCCCAGCTTACTTTGGATTTGTCATTTACCTTTCCAGCAGGATGGAACTTGGAGCATTTCACTTATTTCCCGTATGGATGGAAAGCAGCTGGGAGGTGCTTAGTGAGTTCTTAGGACTTGTGTGCGAACTAAGCAGCTGCAGCATGCCGTGTTGTAAGAGCTGCCGAGAAAAAAGACAAAGGAAATGATCTCTCTTATTTATATGTTCTGAAATACAGCTGTAAATTGTGTTATGATTTTGTCGATATACGGTGCTTGCAAAGATTTCAAATAAATAGTGTTATGACCCCAGGGGCCTTATTGATTTTGCAATAATTTTGAAGAGAAGCCACTCAGTTTCCCTTTTGCTGACAAATTCTTTGCTCCCTGAGGAATTCCTATTGAACATGTATTAAAGACAGGATAAAATAATTCCAGGGAAATACAGAGAGAGGGCTTTGTGCATGGACTCTGCTCAGCGAATGGGTATTTAACCTCTGACCGGTGACGACAGGTCTCCTTTAGCTCTATTAGATCAACCACAAGCTACTATAATTAAATAAAAAAACTGTTTAGAGCCTCACCGAACATGTCCTGGGAATTAAAGCATATGGCAGGGATAGGGAAAAAAGGCTTTCCATATGCTAATGACCCTTGATGTCTGAAATAAATTAGATCCATTAGAGTTTATGCTCAATAAAAGAAAGACTTTAAGCACTCCAAAGTTAGTGACTCGAGACCGGTTTTGGCTTAGAAATTCAATCTGCCTGCTTATTAATTCTTAGGCTCTGGAGGAGACAGAGGATGCAAAATCATAATTTTGTGCTGTATCAGAATTTTAAAGTGCCATCAGTTTCTTTTCCTTCTTTTTTTTAATTAAACCATTTTTCATGCTTCCTTTTTTTGTTCTCCTCATTAATTTGATTTTGTTCCCATTTTTGTTTAATTTCTTTCTTTTTAAGGTTTCATTTATCCTATTTCAACTGAACAGAGAACCCAGAATGAATATGGATTTTCTTGTAAGTTTAATGTTTGATTTTACTTTCCTGGATGCTAATTTGATGCTGTTCCTTGGGTCAAGCTTTACGACTATGCCAGCTCTGTGTGACTAGGCAAAGAGGGGCCTATCCAGCAGAGCAAGTGGCATGCCGCTTGCTTGACAGCAGTCACAGTGTTTCGCTGTCAGTGGGTTGACACAGAACAATAACGGCCCTTACGTATGAGGAAAATGGGAGGAAATGCTGCCTCAGAGACAGAAACTGGAGAGAATGAACCCTCTTCTCATTAAAATCTCCTTAACAAATGGAAGAAATGTGGTGGAGGGGTAACTTTTCTTTGCGCTGGAACTTGGAGATCTGCTTCCTGAACTGCTGAGGAAAAAAATGTGATATTGAAGGTCTGATAGCTAGGAGCTTACAGAGATTGATCAGTCCCTTTCAACATCTGCTAGCTCTCACCTCTGCACTGGAGGGCAGCCTGTCTTCAATGGCTAGAAGGCAGGGAGCAAAAAGATAAAGTAAAAATTATTTCACATGTTTCAAACTAACAAAAATGGAGTACTAAAAGTCTGATTTGTTTTTGCACTTTCTTTTTTCATTACACTATCTCTAAAGCTGGGATTCTTCACTGTATAGAAGCACATCAAATTTTGGTCATATACTCAGACCTCTTGGAAAAAAATGTCTAGTGGATAATGATGCTAGAGATTAGCCTGGAATTAGTGCTGAAGATACGGTATAAGCAGCTAGTAGAAATATCATAGCCATTTTCTCACAAGACAGCTCTAATAAATCTGGGTTCCTTTTTGTAAATTACCACATTATTTCTTGTACTTGCTTCGGCTTTTATCCAAATACAGATGTGTTAATGCCAGTGATGAGAATTCAGTGTTTGATTCTCTGCTTTACTAGATTATTTTTTTAATGGGAAATGGATGGAAAGAAAAATGGCTTGACACATTAGAGTTCAAAAAAAGCAAACTCAGAGATACATTCAGGTATTCCATAGAAAATGGATTTTTTTCTTTTTTTGACTTTTATTTTTAATTAAAAAATAAGGCTTCCGAAGTTTAAAAACCCATAACATTTTTTTTTATCAGATGAACCACTAAATACCAATACTATGACACTGTGTCATTAAGACATACTATTTTATTTCATAGGGTGAATTTGCTTCATGCAACTAAGTCTATAACATGTGTTATGCTTAGTAGTTCACAGCCTGAGTACTAGATAGATGAATAAGTAGATGGGGAAAGAGTTAGAACAGAAGTTAGAGAGAAATCAAAGATAATTTTCCACCAAAAGGGCATAGACCTGTTATATAGCTTTGGAAATGGATTTTAAATTAACCTATAAAAAAGGTAGTAAATAGCTGCAGGAAACAAGAATAATAAGAACGTGTTTTCTTGAAAGTCCCTGTGAGGAGCACATTTCTTCAAGGTTCCTGGCCTCTCTCCCTCTAGCTGCTCCTGACTCCGATGATGTTGCTCTGTACGTTGGGATCGTCATAGCCGTGATCGTGTGCCTGGCTATTTCTGTGGTTGTGGCCCTGTTTGTCTATCGCAAGAACCACCGTGACTTTGAGTCAGATATTATCGACTCCTCGGCGCTAAATGGGGGATTTCAGCCTGTTAACATCAAGGCTGCAAGGCAAGGTTAGTTGTCATTTCACTCCATGTTGACCAATTCAGGGAGATGCTATAAGATTATGGTCTCTTGGGCTGCATGAATGATATTCGCTGGATGCTGGTTGGCACTTCATAAAAGGGAGAAAGATTATATCCATTTGTTTCTGATGGTCAAGTGCTCAAAACCCACGTTGGCATTTTTCAGATGTGCTCAACAGCATAAAGCAAAGGAATTTAACTTCTGAAGAGAGTGTAAATACGAGAGTGAAACACAAAGACATTTATGGAAATACGGGTCCAGCTCAAATTTAAATCAAAGGCAAAGCTCTGACAGAAACAACGGAGGCAGGATTCATCACAGAAGTGATATTACAGTACAGTAATTCTATCACATCTTCCTCCCCTTTGTTTCACTAATAGCCTTTTTTACTGTGCCCTGTCTCCAGAGGCATAAATAGTAGGTTAAGAAGTACTTACTATACTTTCAATAAACAATGTAGAAGAAGAAGTTGCAGTAGAACATCATTTAATAATGAGCATTTTTGTCACTGGTGCATAACAGCTGTATTATTTCCAGACTTCATTGGACAGAAGAAAACACTCTAAAGTTAGTGTTGGCTTTTTCAAGACCCACGTTTAGGCCGTAGAGATCCCCTTTTTTCCCAAAATGTGTGCAAAAGAAATAAATCAAAGTAAGAGTTAAGATGACAAGAGAGTTGTCGTATGGAAGATTAGCAGAAGTGTCATTTTGTTTGCTGGGGATACTTTTAAAACAAATCTCCAAAAAGTGCGATGCAGGTACTAATCCCCCACTGCGGGGAGTCATGGGCATGATGACATCATAGGTTTGTTCTGTCTTTTATTTCAGGAATGCTATCGTTAGGCCAATTACATAAATTGGTTAGTGATTCTGTCTTAGCATTTAGGGAGGGGGTATTGATTAATAAAACTAGATCTACTGAGTATGGAAAGCATCTTGCCCTGAAGCTAAGCATGTCATACTGGAAATCTGAGTGCAGCCTGGAAAAATAATCCCAATGAAAAATCCTTAGAGCAGAAATGTGCTGTAATTTTCTATGACAGTTAGATTCCATAGCGGCTGGGGCAATACAAGCCCTGGGAGCTTGCTGGAAAGATGCATGGAAAAGGAGACCAAGGTCAGTCTGCAAGGACTTTGTGTATCTTAACCTTTGGTATGAAATGCAAAATGCAGAATGCAAACCTGAATCGTTACTCAGAAGAAAGTCATCAGAGCAGAGAAGTAATACGGTTCTTCCTTCTCATCTCCAATGCAGACCTCCTGGCAGTTCCACCAGACCTCACTTCTGCTGCAGCCATGTACAGGGGTCCTGTTTATGCCTTGCATGATGTCTCTGATAAAATCCCAATGACCAACTCTCCGATCCTGGACCCGCTGCCCAACCTGAAAATCAAGGTTTATAACACCTCTGGTGCAGTCACTCCCCAGGATGACCTCTCTGACTTCTCCTCCAAGCTGTCCCCGCAGATTACACAGTCGCTGTTGGAGAATGAGACCCTAAACATGAAAAACCAGAGCCTTGCTCGGCAAACAGACCCATCGTGCACTGCGTTTGGGACCTTCAACTCTTTAGGAGGTCACCTAGTAATTCCCAATTCAGGTAAGTGTTAGCCATGTTGGTTTAAAGGCTCAGTTGTTTTGTGGTTTTAAGTGGAGTCAGCTTGCTTTTATTCAGAAAGAAGCAGGGTCGCTCCTGGGACTCTGCCTTTTCTTTGTTCAGAGCAACAGATGCTTTTTTCCTCCCATTCAGATCTACCAAGGTACTTCAGATATTCTTCTCCCAAAGTACTGGCCACCTTTTTAACAGAATACTGCAGGGCTTTTCACCACTTTCTGAGAAATGTGAGGCTTCAGAGCTTCACTGTGTGAAGTGAGATTCAGCATCCTTGACCTTTTCCTTTTCATGCAGCTCTAGAAAAGGGACTGTAAGCCAGAAAGCCTCAATCTTGTCATCACATGTGAAAAAGACAAATTAATTAAAAAAAAAATCAGTTGTTCCACTTCCAATTCATTGCAGACTGTGTGGTATTGAAGTAGGACAGCAGAATACTAATTTTTGGAAGGTTTTTTTCCTGCACATGTTACATACCAAAGGAAAATAGGGCCCAAGAGTGTCTTTTCTGTGTTTCTTTCCTTGTTATATGTATTGTTGACTTGTTTTACAACTAGGAAAGAGGGGGACCAAGCAATGGGTGCCTTTTGATGTAATTGCAAAGTGCTGTTCAGACTTTTTCATACAGTACAAGGCCAGGCTGCTGGGCACCCTTCAAGCCACCCAGGCACCAGGAGGCAGTTTCAGAGCATCCAGGGAGCTCCTGGGCAGCCTTGGCAGAGCTCAGCTCTCGCAGCCAGACTTTTTAGGAGAGCCATACTGCTGTTTGGTTCCTAAATGAAGTGCTGACATTCAAAGGAAGTTCATCACCTAGATGTTCGTGTGGGTTTTGCATGCTAATGAAGAGCAACATTAACATCTGAAGTGGGTTTGAATCAAATGCATAAAACACTGAATGTGGGGGATATGCAGGCTATACGGTGGTGAGGAGGCCCCCTGCCCGGTTTCTCTGGATCTCTGAGTCCAGGTAAGACCACAGTACATGTGAGACTACACTCCCTGATGAGATAGCTCAAGGTCTCACAGCTTTTCTGCCTTCCTCCTTTACAGCTGGTGGTCAGCTCTTGGCCATTTTACAGCACAGTGCCCTGACCGAGGAGATAGTGCCTACCCTTGTCTCTTGCTCTTTTGCTGGATCTTTTCTTGTTTGTTGATGTTATGGAGAAAGCAAAACACCTAGGTGACCTGGGACCTAGGACACAGCCCCACACTGCCCAGGAAGCAGCCAAAAGTGGTCAGTGAGCAGTAGACCTCCTTTCTGAGTTAAACAGCTATTAAATTTTAAGAGCCTGAGTGAAAGCTGAACTACTTAAAGAAGTCTGGTGCTGACTGCTGAGCAGCGTTGAAAATTCATGCTATACAGTCCTGGATTTCACATTTCTCTAAGTAGCAGCTGAAGGTAGATATTAATACTCAGGTTTCTTATGCCATAGTGGTGCATGCTGTCAGCAAAGTCTATTAGTCACATTTAATTCACATATATTAATATCAATTTGTAAAGGGAAAAATGGTTATTTATGCTGTAATCCCTTCAAAATTATTAAAATAGATTGTGTAAAATATATCAATCTGTCTACCACTACTGTGTGTGCCTCCATGCTGCTTCTAGATGTATGTATATCCTCCTAGTGATATGATCAAAGCCCTTTACTTATGCTGTGCCTGCCCTGTTACAGCTGAGAACATGCACAGGTGAGGTTGTAACAGGCCTGTAAAGAAACAAGTGTCAGAAGGCATTAGTGGAAAATGCTTTCTTAGCTAATCCTTTCCCTTCAAAGCCAGGTATGGGACTGAGCCCCTGCACATCAACACATGGGAGGGCACCAGCGTAACAAGACCATGTATGCTAATGGTTTACTATCCTCCATGAGGAGAGACAGGGCCATGCAAAGCTTCTGTAAAGCCTCTCTTGTGCATATGTATATATATAAATAATCTGCCTGTAGGTTTGTTTTCAGCTATGTAGTAATAACTGTATTAAAATCCTTGTCACTGATTCCCAGCTAATCCACATCTGCAAAGACAGCTGGCTGGGATGTGTCCAGCAGAGTGAAATAGCTGGTTCGTGTGCTGTCTTTGTCGTGTAACGACAGGACCCCCTGTTTTCTGGGAAGTCACTTGCTATATTTCTGAAATTGCAGTAGTGTAAGAACAGTGTTTTGTAATCAAGTGTGCAGCTAATCATCACTGAAAAGGGCACGGAGCATATTTGCCCACATTTTTTTCATGGCTGGATACCAGAATTTTGAGCCACTCTACAGGACTAGGCACATTCAAAATACCAAGAAGCCCAATTTTGTCTCCCTGGTAGTCTAATTAGAAGCTGAGTGCATTAAAAGACAGGATGCCAGTCACAGAGGCCATCTTTCAGAAAATAACTAGTTCTCATTGCTTCCTGGGACAGTGCTGCACTGCCTTTTTTTCCTGATTTTAATTAAGTAAGAATTGCCTAGGGAGAGATGTCCCGTTACAGCTGTTGGAAGTTTTAGTCACAGTTGTTCGCTTTTCCATCATTTTACAAGGTAAGCAGCAGTGTAACCATCTGTCTGCTCTTTAAATACAATAACATGGAAGGGAAGAAAATCATCTTCTCCACTCCCCTATTTCAGTGCGGACACACAAGAGGAGTAAGAACAGACCATCTGACCTCTGGAGACACCAGGATTGCAGTAAATACTTTTTCTCCCAAGTTGTGAGGTCATTTAAAGTCTGCTTGCAAGGTTGGGTGAGAATCTGGCATTGCAGGCTTCATCTTTTGCCTCTCCTGTCACTCCTCTTCACAGGGCCACTTTCCTCTTTTTTCTCCATTTTATCTTTTGTGTCTCTTCTGTTCTGCAGGAGTAAGCTTGCTGATCCCAGCAGGGGCCGTTCCACAAGGAAGAGTCTATGAAATGTATGTGACAGTTCACAGGAAGGAGAACATGAGGTAAAAGACTCCCTTTATTTGCTTGTGCATTAACGAAGGGGAAAAATCTAGTAACTAAAGACCTGTGGTAATATGTTTATGCGAAGTCAACTGCATTGAAGCTATTTGCTGACTTGGAGCTAAAATGCAAGCAAAGCCAAGGATAAACTTTGCCACGAAACCAGCTCAGACTTTTGATTTTCTAACCAAGAATTGCATTCTGCAGCAAGCAATCAAGCTGGGGGGATGCTGAATCATAGCCAGAAACGAGGTAAATATGCCAGCATGAATTTGGTGAGGCAGAGAAGGTGTGAGGTAATCTCTTAATAAAGACTTGTGCTGCAAAGGAGAAGGGAGCGGAGGAGCAAGGTGACAAATTGGCTCAGCAGAGGGACAGGTGCCTGAGCACCTGGCCTGGAAAATCTCCTCTCCTAATATAATGAAGGTGAATTTTTACTTTGGCTTGGCTAGTCCATGCAGTGAAGAGGATGGAGCCAAAGCTTTTGGTGTCCTTCACCCCTCTTTGCTCCAAGGTAGAAGTAAGCAAATAGTTGTCCTGCTTAGCCCCAGGCACAGCACAGCACGCCAAGGGCCACCCAGAGCCGATGCTGGGATGACCCCTATTGTTCTCACCTGTTATCTGCATGTGTGGCCAATTTGTATTCTAGATCTTAATGTCTACTGAGTGATTGGGCAGCCTTGGCATTAAAAAAAGTTTCCGAAAACACCAAGATACTGTTTGAAGTAGTTTAGAAAAACCTAATGAAGAGAAAGGTGAGATCTTAGTCTGCAGAATGGACTCGTGCACAAAGGCTGAATGGCAAATGTGAACCTAAGCAGTCATTACACAGTACTTTGCCTCTTTCTCCTCCTCATAGCTAGATTCATTTTTTGGCTCAGCCCCTTAATGGCTTTTATTATGTGCTAAGCCACAGCTGTTTATACACTGCGTGATATTGAACACTATTCTTTAGCTTAGTAGTCTTTTACCCATGCCAAAATTATCTGCTTAAAGAAGAAATAAGTAACCCCTCCACCCACCTTTTTGCATACATTATTCATCGCCTGCTCTTTGAAAATAGCTAATTGCAGCTACAGAAGAAGTGTCTCTGTTCATATCTAGTATTGATTGTATTTCTATTACTTTTGGCTCTGTCTTAAAGACACTTATAAACAACATTGGAAAAGGACTCTTCCCTGCAGAAGGAAAAAAAAATTAAAATCAGAGGGCATCCCCTTTTATTCAGCTTGCCTCCAAATCTCCCTTTTTAAAATATCTAATTCTTCCAAAAGATTTTATTTCATTCCTAGGAGGAGCTATATATGTGATTATTTTCTTTCCAGCTAGTTACGGAGGGAATACCTGCCTCCTTATTCATGCAACTGTGGACAATCAATGTCACATGCTAGTCTGATTTATTTTCTTTGAGGGTCATAAAGCCTCCTCTGCGTGCTTTGTGATAGGTGTTGCTCAGCAGGTCACACGGGATAGAAGGATAGGCTAACCTCTACTGGGAAAAGCATACTTGGAGCTGTGCTCTGCTGAACTGAGCAAGTGTGCTGAAGTACACCTGTAGAAGCGAACAGAGAGGTGTGAATTCTCACTTGCAATGAAGACTTTGCAAAGTGATTTCTTTCCCTAGGAGAGGAGAGTAGAAAGTGGGCTGTCTTGGCCATTGGGGCAGCAGAGCTCATCCCATCGTGGTGGGAATCACTTCCTGGGCACACAGACCCCAGCTGCTTATTTGATTTATGGCAGCTTTTCAGCCCCCCTCCAGCATACCAGGCTCTTCATGTTCATGGAGACCAACCACTTCTAGGATATATTTAAAATGGAGCTCATTGGGTGTTGTCTAGATCACTCGGAACCAAATAGTCACTGAAAGAGGCTTAAACACTGCAGGACTGTAACATCCTCCCTTTCCCTTACCTGCTCCCTTTCCCCAGGTGCCCAGGAGCAGAAAGGGGTAGGTGGCACCCAGCACCCAGCTGTAATGGTCTCCTGCTGCAGGACTGTGTTACCAGACACTTTGCTTTCTGTAGCAGAGCTGCAGCTCAGTCAAAACCTCTTTTTCTGACTGCATGGGCCACAGATGTTACTTCATATAATTGGAGCCATATGGGTACCACAAGTTAGTGTGCAGTGTAATTATTTTTTAAATCCGCTGCTGCACTCTTACAGCACTCCAGCAGAGAGTGATAGTCCACAGTAAGGACTAGCTGCAGACATTCGCTTTTGTGGCCAAGCAATAACTGGAGTGTGTTCAATAAACCCTGTGAGACCCTATATTTATTTTCATGTGCACTGTGGAAATGCGTACGGGTTGAAAAGTCCTGTCGTGTGTTGATGTAGTTTGGAAGGGGACATATAGGAAACTATAAAATGGGTGTTATAATCAGAAATGAAGGCAGTCTCTTTTTCTTGATATACCACCACCACTGAGATGAGAATGTGGTCCCCGTAGCGCTACCCTAAATAGAACCAGTGCAGCAACAGAGAGGCATACCATCACAGCTCACATAGCTCCAGCAACTTAAGATTTAGCTCACACTTTGTAGAAATATGAAACGACTTCTGAACAGTCAAGCTGAAACAGGAAATCTGTTGTCCCTCAGAGTCCTGCAAATTCCCCTTTTCCTTCCTTTGTTTTCCTCATACATTTCCCCAGTTAGTCTCTGAAACCTGTAGTACAGGCACTTGGGAGACTTCATAACCTAGTAATATCACTCTTTGTGTTGTCTTACAGATTGGTTAGGAGAGCTTTCCGAGACTATTTATTCCATTTCGTATCCATCAAAGCATGTGAGAGCAGGAGGGTCACCCTGAAAGCGTTACCCTTCTACAGTGAATTGGGGTTCTGATGGCTTGCAATAAACACCACTTGGAGGCAGTTGTTTTCTCTACGTGTGTTAGTGTGCTTGTGGCACAGTGGGCTGTCTCTTTTCCTAGACTGATACTCCAGCAGGCTGGTTTTCCTGCTTCTCCACTGCAAGTTCATCCTCATTCTGCCTGTCATTCAGGGTAGGATGGATGACAAGCAGCTACCAGGCTCTGATCCCTGGCTGGTGTGAGATTCATGTTGAGCTCATGAAAAGGTCCCTGTACTTTTTGAAGTAGCTAGAGTGGGGAAAAGGATATCTATGTATATATATGTTTGTACACATACATGTATGTGTGTGTATATAGATATATATAACTGAAAAAATTACAAGCCTATGAGAATATTTTACAACTATCTGCAGGTTTCTGTCTTGAAGCTCCTTGGCTTTTTCAGTTGTGATCAGATGCTCTCTCCCTTAGTCTAGGGAAGTATCACTGACTTTGAGATTTTCAAGGAGAGATACCTTCTTCACCTATAAAATAGACATGTTGTTGTGATCAGTACCTGGCAAGAGCCTGTTCCCATGAGCATCTATGAGAGCCTAGGTCTTACACAATTAAGGATTAAATAGCGTGAGTAAAAACCTCCAACATTCAGGATTCTCTTGACTGCCTTGGGTTAAAAAACAAATTTAGCTGTGAGCTAAATTAGTCGAGCTGTGTGCTTCCTTTGGAAACATCTGGCACTGGTCAGAGCTAGACAGGGTCTGGGCCATGATGGACCACTGGTTTGATCTCGTATGGCAGTTCCCACGTGAACCCCTGCCGAGCTTGCACAGCTTTAGGTGGAGCTACTCTTGCATGCTCTAATCAGAGGCAAGAACTGCACTAAATATGGCACAGTGAAGGACACTCCTGTATAATCCATCACACAGGAGAGGATGCAAATGAAAGCAGATGTCGCCATGCACACGAAATGTGACAACACTGAAGAACAGAGCAAGCAGTGCTCCTGAAGATCTTGATGGAAGACACACATAAATTGTGCAACTTCCAAATTAGCTACCTTAAAAGAGAGAATAGTCGGGTAAGCCTTGTCAGGATTTGGATCAGTGGCTTCACAGTGTATGTACAGGCTTTATATTAAAGTCACACAGGTGATCAATGAGTTTGATCCAAGGAGCAATGTTGTATTCTTCACCACAAACTCTGAGCTTAGTGATGTGAAATAAAAGAAACTGAAGTCTTCTACATCTCATTTCTCCGCTTTCCTTCTGTATATCAGTTGCATAAACAAAACTACCTTGCAACTCCAGAAGACAATTTCATGAAGGGCCAGTCATTATAACTGAAAAATTCAAAACAAAAAAGGCCAGAGCATGAGCAAAAGGGGAAGAAAAGTTTTCAGATCATTTTGCTTCTAAAGATAGACTAGCAGAAGAGCCAGGGTCAGTCAAGAATATTAAGTTTGAAACTTAAGAAGGAACACATATTAAAAATAAAGCCCCAGCAATGAAAGGAGAAATAAAATGCCTACCCTCTGACTTTTGGCTAAGCTGTGTAGAAGGGTTGCCATCTGTTGCTATGAGTTAGCCATTCCTCTCTCCATGCTCCGTCCTGTGCTTCCTCAGCTTCTGTGGTTGCCTGTAACATCTTCGCACAGTGCCAGGGAGCACAATGTAGGCCCACTGAGGAGCAGAGATTTCTCTAGTTGTGCTCACATCTGCTGTCTGACAGCTACCTTAATGAATATGGTCTGGCATATTACAGGGAGACGGTTTCGAATGAATAATCCCATTAAAACCACAAATTTGATTGTGAAGGGACCAGATATAGTGAATAAAAGTTTGTTTCCTTTTAAATAAAAGGTGACTGTTTTTGATAAGCACTGTGGGATGGGACGACATCTAAAAATATCTGAAGACCTTTCAGTTATTGTTAGTGCCTTTTAATAGCAATGCTGAACAGGGGATTGAATTTTAGTCTCACTCAGATCTTTGTAAAACAAAAGCATCTCTTTTGCCTGTGGTGAAGTGTCTCTAGAGTCATACTAGTACAGCTGAATGCCCAGTCCCATCTAAGCAGTCATCCCAAGACTGCTACAAGCCTAAAGGTTTTTTGGGGTTTCGGTTTGGTGTTCTTTTTTAGGTAACAGCCTAGAAGTAGATTCTGGCCCACAGTTTTGAAGATGTCTGCTCAAAGATCTTTCTGCTTTAGAGGAGATAACTCCTTTGCTCTGTATGCTCCCTGTGTCTGTGTTTGTGCTGGATCTCCTGTGATCAATAGCACAGAAATCGCAATACTCGATTACAACAGGCACTTGTCTAGGCCAGGATCCTGGCTTTGCTGGCGCTGCATCACCTGCTCCAGGAGAAGGTAGAAAATTGCTCGTAATGAATGACTACACAATAACCTGTCTTCAGGGGAATTTGTTGTTTACTAATCCTATCAATTAGTGTTGGGTTTATGCCTTGAAGCAGAAAGATTAATATCTCTTGTATAATATATCTTGTCTGCTGCATCTGTTTCTGTTCTCATTAGCTATAGTAAGGCATAATCCTTTTGTTTTAAAATGGAAATTAGAAACAGAGAGAAATATGAAAAGATCTGTCAAGAGATTTTTGCTCCTTTTTCCTGTCAGTTGTCATAGGGTACCTCTCTGCTGTATGTGCCATCACGTGGTTTAGCCTCATTCCTCTGGGTTTCAGGTGTTTATTTCCGAGATCTCACTGTAGTCCCTAAACACCCTGCTATCTGCAGTTGCGTTAGAGCTGGGTAGAAAAGGAGGTTTCACCTCAGCGTGCTCTGACATGCCTTGTCCCACACAGCCCCAGAAATCAGATTTGCTTTTTGCCACTGTGTCATATTACAAGTTGACGCTTGCTGAGTTGCAGTAAGCTCACCTGAGATCTTTTTCACTTTTACTGCTTTTCTTTGCTACTAAATAACTATGTTTGGAACTTGTTTTGCTCTGGAAGCGTGAGCTGCTGTACAGTGAATAGGATTTTATTTCCTACCCGTATTTTTACCCTCTCCAGATCTTTTGCAGCATTTTATGGCTCTCATCGTTACTTGCAATAGTCCCTTATTTACTGTTATCTGTAAATTTAATGGTTGTGTTGCTATTTACATGGCCTTCCACATTGCAAGTAGAAATCCTGGCCTCATGGGAGAGGTTTAGCATTGACTTCAATAGAGCTGGGATTTCACCTATTCAGTGACACTGACCCATGTTTCACACCACTCAAGAACTTTTCTGCAACTCATTATATCTCAGTTTTTAAAGGCTTAAATCAGTTAGGTCACTTGCAGTCCCCAAATTGGTAGAGAGCTGGGCTGGGTCAATATCTGCATGAGGTGGGTGGTGGAGGAGAGTCACTGGGACCAGCAGTGTTCCATAACTTCGTGGTGCCAGACTCAGATGTGTGTCTGGTTGGCAACTGGGGGCTGCAAAATCAACTGCCCTTGCAGTTGGCCCATTTTTCTTCTCTTTGATCATCAGAACACCCAGGTCAGGAGTGTGCATGTCTCATCCACTTTGCAATAAACCTCGTAAGTCTGGTGACAAAGATGCTGTTTACCAACTTGGGGAAAAAATACTAAGCCTTTCTATTTTTTGCATGTCTTTTGTATGCTTGTATCCACTTCCCATCTCACTTGCTGACTGTGCAGTCTGGAGCGCCTCCTGACTTCGTGTTCTGCATCATTTTTTTATACTTGTGCTAATCAGATATAAAATGTTGCAGCGCAGAATCATGCCCTCCATCAGAGTCTTAAAATTTAACAGCTAACGAAATTTTGTTACGCAGCAGTGACTAAACTTAATTTTACTTTGAGACAACTTTAGGCTGTATGATTTATCAGTACCATATTATTTTAACGACCTTTTGGCTTTTTTAACCGCATGCATCAGTGCTCAGATTCTTGTCAATTTTAACTCATTTTTCACCTAAAAGACACCGTATGAATCTTTTTATGGCAATCATGATATATTCCCTCCTATATTCTTTTTGACTGCTGGTTTTTTAATTCAGTACAAAAAATTATAATAACTTCATTTTTTTTCCTTCCTTCTTCATGGGTCAGTGGTCTTTTAGATGAAGTTAGGTTAACCAGATGATTAAGTCTATAGCTTGTCATATCTGTAGCTTTTCAAATAAATATTGTAATTTTGAAAGATCTTTCTCATAAGTCATTATGTTTTATGAAATTTCTTGAATTAAACTTTAGGAGAGTGTTCAAATATCCGTTAATGCACAAGGTAGATGACCTTTAAAAACCACCACCACACTGTGAGTGTTTTTTAAGCTTCTTGTTGCTTCTTATGAAAAAAAAATCTGAAGTAAATGAGTCTGAAAAAGAACCAACATTTTAGTCAAAAACTGCCCAATGATTTATTCAGTTCAGCCTTACAAGAGAGTGATCTCTGATCTTCTTAATCTGAATTCAGAGATCCCTACAGCATGCAAGAGGAACTGGACTAGGTTATCTATCTGCTAGTGTTTAATTTCTTCCGTGTACTGTTTGTTAGGCTAAAATAACTGGCATAATACATGATAGCTGTCCAGATTGTTATATTTTACATCTTTTTTGAAAGGCAGCTATGGCAGCTGTTTATTTCCAGTCCATGGCTTTTCAGAAACAATTGTTAAGTCATTTAGTAAGTTCATCAGTTAATTTCCACAGATGCATATCATCTGGATTTACTGATTTGCATAGATTTAAATTTTTCTATGCTGGACCTTTACTTTCTCAAATGTTATAAAAACCTCCCACAATATTTGTAGCAACAAGAGACACTTTTCAAAAGTGCCTTTGTCCCACTTTGAAAAAGAATTTCTCAAAAGTTTGTCTTTCATTTTATGTGGGATTAATGGATTATTCAGGGACAATTCAGGTGGACAAAATTAGGATATGCCTGCGGACACATCTTTGCAACAGCCAGAATAGGTGCACTAATTTGGATATCAAAACAGCTTCTGTCCTGATTTGGCCTCCTTGAAAATGTTATCTAAGATTACATCTACTTTCTTCTGGCAAAGACTTGAAGAAATAAACAGTATTTAATGTTGTCTCAATTAATTCCACTAAGACCAATACAGATGTAAATACAAGTATTTGTAAATGCAACAAGGGATTGAACCCTTAGCTGGAGCAGAAGATGGGAGGTCCTGTGGGCAGATCTGGAGTTTAAGCGCAGATCACATCAAACGCTTTTAATCTCCTGCTTGCTGGTTTCTGGATCATGAATTTGTCCTCTGTATCATTTAGGGAGGCAGTTGATGAGGCCCATTCAGCTGTATTTGTCATACACCAGATGTCGGGATAGTTAAAGTCACTCATGCTTCCTCTGATTTTAAGCTCCTCAGCAGTTGGTCTGGGATAGTTCACACATGCGCACATGCGTGCACACACACACACACACACACTTGTTTACAAACTACAGTGTATGCAATGTATCCTATGTGTATGCAATGTATCCTGTATAATTATATGACTTCCCATACCACTCATTCCTAGCTACTGGCTGCAAATGTGCTAGACGTTAGCCATGTTTTTAACTGAACAGCTCCAGGTTATCACTAGAAATCTCAGGTTTTCATGTGTGTTTTGCCCTCTGCACTATTCCTTACCATCCCTTTGCCCTTTCTCCACCACCACCAGTGACACCTGCTCCCTGCAGGCATGTTTGCAAAAGCAATTCTAGCAGATCTGAATGCCTTTTAAGTAAAACGGATTATCAGTTGGTTTGGTGATGGCTCTGAACCCAAACTGCCCGTCTCAGATGTGCTGTATACCACTTATGAGGTTTCAGACATGCTCATTAGTTCATTCTCTTCCTTTGTTGTTCAATTTTCTCTGTCCAGACAGTAAATAATTCTTACACGAGCCACTGCTCATTTTTGTATGCTGCTAAACAACTGCCAAATGCAGCAGTGACCACATTTTGGCAGTGGGTGAAATGAAGCCTCTGCATATGGTCTGCAAAGGTCCTTCTGAGTAGGGGGATGCTCAGCAAGTGTGATCTATAATTTGCTGCCACCTAAACCTGCATTTTGACAAAGGAGAGATATTTGGAAAAAAACCCCACATTTTGGGATTTGGGAAAACAAAACAAAACAAAACAAAACCACCCATTCTTTGCTTGCACAATCTTTTTATTTTGAGAGAAGAATTTTTTTGTTTTTACCTACCTGAATGTACTTTTTTTGCCTTTTTCAACTTACTTAATGTATCCATCTTTCTGTCCATTATCAGGCCACCTGTAGAAGACAGCCAAACCCTGCTGACGCCGGTGGTGAGCTGCGGCCCACCAGGAGCACTGCTAACCCGGCCCGTCATTTTAAGCATGCACCACTGTGCAGAACCGAACACGGAGGACTGGCAGATCCAGCTGAAGCAGCAGGCTGCCCAGGGGCCCTGGGAGGTGAGGCTCCAGAGCTCCAGCCTGTGTGCTGACTGTGTGCAGTGCTCTATGCTAACCCTTCAGCTGCCTTTCTGAACCAGGATGCCTGTATTTTGGGTTCTCCATGTGAGATGCACGGCTGCTGTGGGCAGGCAGGAATGCACCAGGTATCTAAGGTGCCTGGTGCCTATACAGAGGTGCTGTCTTGGGCCAGTTTGGTGCCTCCTAGTTCTGGCTATTTCCCTTGAAATAGCCTTGAATGCAGGATTCTGACACTTGAGCTTTTGTTCGTGATAGGATATTGTGCCGAAGTCATGGGGAGAGAAGGAAGAGAAAAGGAAAAAACAAAACAAAACAAAACAAAAAAACAATGGCTGAAAATAATTTCTGACTCAATTCTAGAAATAAGAAAATGTTTTTTTATGGAGGAGTTTGAACTCCCCTGGTTTATAGTTAGTTTTCAAGAAAGTGAAAATAATACTGCAAATGAACTCCTGCTTCAGCATCAAGAGATCGGCCAGCTTAACAAAATTTGCAGGCCTTACTTTTCTTTTTTCTTCCTAATGTGTTGGTGGAGCATCACTTTGACTCAGTTCATATGGCCAGGATCCAGCTCTGCACTCTGTTAACTCAGGAGCTGCACAAGTGTTCCTGGGCAGTGCAGGCTTGGTGGGAGCCTGGGGTGGTTCCTTGCCAGTAGTGCAGCAGGAGGATGCCCTGGGGCAGGGTGGCAGAAGGATCTTCCACTGTAACTGGAGCATAAAGTGATGCTTTCAGCAAGGCTGGGCATCTTGGCAGAGCCTTCCTCTCCAGCTCTGTGCTCCTAGGTACCTGCTGCCACCAGTTTGGTCTCATCTAATTAGTTTGGCAAGGGCACTTTCTCCTACCGGTAGATTTAATGAGGGCAGGGTAGCATTTGAAGGTAGTTGGGCTGACAGAAGCAAGAGCGCTGCGTCCGGCATTGCCTTCTAAAGGCTCTTGCTTTTGTCCCCTGCCTGTGGCACTGGCTCTTCCTCGTGCTGGGTGGGAGTGTGCAGTGAACACCGGTCTGTCTCGCCAACTAATCTGCACCCCACCAGCCTGACTCTTGGCACCGCACATATGTTCCTTATTTGTGTCTGTGTATTACTGGCACCTCTTCATTTTCTCCCCCGTCCTCCTCCTGCCCTTGACAGAGCGGTTGCTCTGCTGGCCATGCACAGAGTCTGGTGCCAGCACAGCCTCCGCAGCATCCGTGGGGTCCCTGGCCATCACACAATGATCTTCTTCCTCTGCTCAATTCTGGAGCAGCTCCTCCAAGCTGAGCCCCACACGTGCACGCACACATGCATACACACATGTGCACACATGCACATGCATGCATGCAAACCCCTGCAGCGTCGCTCAGGGCCAGTGCTTCCTGCCAGAGCCAGTTGCTGGCATGGCCATAGGGAGGTGCAATCAGCACTGCAGCACCTTGCCCTCCAGAAGGACTGTGCCACCCCTACAAACATGGCATATTTGCCTTTCCTGAGGCTAGGAGCCCGAAGCTTAACAACAAATTTCAGTTGAGCCCACACTGCTCAGCTGCCAGATGTGTACGTTGTGCTGCAGGCCTGCAGGCAGTGGGGTTGAAACAGATGAGTTGTGCCAAGCGTCATGTGGTGCTTGGTGGCTTTGCAAGAGGCAGCCGTCATCCACTGCTGCCTCTTCGTTTCTGCTCTCTCTCAAAGCCATTCAAAGCACCTTGTGTTGTGTGCAGGATATTACATGCGGGGTTGAATGGAGAAATTCGCAGGGAAGCTCTTTTGCCTTACACACAGGGTGGGGAGGTCGTCTGCATTCAGGCTGTATGTATTTTTTTTCTTCACCCTGCAGTCTCATCACAGAGGATTATTCCAACGAAGCAGCAGGTGATATTTCATGTAGATGTGGCATTCGGCCATCATAGAGGTTACTTCCCTTCCTTGAGTTTTTATAACTCCTTATTGTCATGCTTAGGAAGTGAAGGGCAGTTATTTCTTCAACACACCTGCAACTATTGATGCTAAATCATGGTCACTGAATGATTAGTTCTGCAATATCTTTTTCAGTAATGTATTGGTGATATATTCATTACTAGCCTAAGTCTGCCCAGGGCTTTAAAAGCTGCTGCAGGGCCCAGAGGAAAGACTTAGAAATCTTAGGGGAGTGAGGACAAGAGGAGATTTCTACCAGCATCATCACCACCAGCACCCCAGAGAAATCATCCCCTCCCTGTGCCTATGCAGGAGAAAAGTAAGAAGCAGGAATTTTAAGTCTTGATTAATCTAAAGTGCAAACAGCAAGAACTTTGTGCATCATCCAGGCTTGAAAGGGGTGTTGCTGTCTCGAAGGAGAGCAGCCCTGAGGGGTTGAGAGCTCTGACTTGGTCTCTTTCTCCCTTAGGATGTGGTGGTGGTTGGGGAGGAAAACTTCACCACTCCATGCTATATCCAGCTGGACCCAGAGGCCTGCCATATCCTGACAGAAACCCTCAGCACATATGCCTTGGTGGGACAGTCAATCACCAAAGCAGCAGCCAAACGTCTCAAACTGGCCATCTTTGGACCCCTGTCCTGCTCTTCGCTGGAGTACAGCATCCGGGTCTACTGCCTCGATGACACACAGGATGCCCTTAAGGTGGTTGTTGCTCTCTTGCTTGCTTTCCCTCTCCCTCTCCAGGTGTCACAGGACTGCAGTCATAGTGGTGACTAGACCCTCCGCTTCATGTATTCCTGCTCCCTGCATTATTTTTCCAATCAGAAGAAGAGCTTGACAACAAGCCGCTGTTTTACAGTTTAACCCACACACACTGTAAATTGTCCTTTGCATAGAGATCTCACACTGTTGTCCGCCTACCCATTTTTCCCCTTTGTTTACCTGTATCATATCCTGAATCCTAAGATTTTTGCATTATTAAAAGGCCATAAGGTTCACAGGGCTTCATTCATTATTCATGTATTTTTAATGCTAAGTGCCAGCTCCCCAGAGATGGGGAAACATATAAATGCTTCTTTGTAAATAGCTGATAATGATAAAAGAAGCTTCTGGGCTGTTAATCACTGCCTGCTTTCATACTGTTTTATTACACCTCTTTGTGCGCAGCTTTTTGTGTTAGGAATTCACAACTAAAATAAACCAAAGCTGTTGCTATCTCTAACTATATAACCATATTCTCACTGCGTAATTCTGGCATGCATACAAACACACACTCACTACATACAGATGAGCAGATAGATAACCATACTTGCTATTTCTCTTTATAAATACCTGTATTTATAGAGATGGTATCTATAATAGATGCACTTATGGAATATGTAGGTCCAACTGCACATGTAAGAATTGAGGATATTAAAAGGTGGGTGGTTTTTTTTTCTCTTTAATCGTAGCCAGTGCAACTTCCCAAATGCCTCTTGGCAGCAAAATGAGTTCAAAGCCTGACTCTAAGCGGAGTCATGCTGATGCTGTATATGCTTTTGTTTCCTCAGCTCCATGTGGGAATTACTGGGATTCAAACCCACATACACTGGCTGGGAGATGTTTGGGTTTTTCAGAGCATTGACTTCCATCACTGCAAATGGCACGCTCCGTTTTCCTCCCCAGTACTATCTGATATCAAGGCCTGCCTGCTTAGGCTTTGGTGGAGGGGATACTCTTTTGCTATATTTAAGAAAGTCAGTAAAGTATAAGGGTTGAAGCAGGGATATTGTGACTTCAGCATGGCTTTGTCTGAGAGCTTGGCCTCTGTCAGTGCGTTGGTGTTATCAGGATTTTAGAAACAATTATTTGCCCTTTTTTTTTTCCCCTTTTAAAAAAGTGAAAAGGATCTTTTGTAGCAATCAAGCTTCAAAAGTCCTGATGGTTTTATGCCTGTGCTGCGTAATAGAATTTTCCACAGGTTCGTCAAGGCCTGAGGTAATAATAAGTGACTCAGAGGGGCCTTGGACAGACAGCTAATGCAGTCAGAGCTGGGAGAATCCAATTAGGTGTTACTCAAGAGCTGTTGGTTTGTTTCTAATAGACTGTGGGGAGAGTTGTGAGGTAAAGTTAATCCAATTCAGTATGATAGCAGAAGGGATCAGGAGAGCCGCTGAGCAACACAGAGGGACCATCTTTCACATAAGAAGCTGCAGCTAACGTGTGGGAGAGGAGCAGGCCAGTCCTTGAGCTTCTGCTGCAGGTAGACCCCAGAACAAGCTTTTAATTTGGTAAGGAAAGGTGAGCAAACTCAGGCGGCCACCATCCCACTCATACCTACTGCCTTTTTGCAGCAAAGTACACGCATTTTAATTTTATTTTTGGCACATATGCCCCGAGACTGAATGGCCACCGATGGTGTTCAAGACTCAGCTATCTGGTCATTTGCAGGAGGAAGAGCACACATAGTTGCTGGCCACAAACTCTTATGAATGTATCAATCGCATTTATCTGGAAATTAAAGGTCTGGCGAAGGAAAAGGTTTAAAAAAATAAACCTAGTAAACTAGCTGTAGATCGTAAAATCATAGAATGGTTTGGGTTGGAAGGGAGCTTAAAGAGCATCTAGTTGATGTTCTTTGAAGGCTTCCAGGGATGGGGCATCCACAATTTCTCTGGGAAGCCTGTCCCAGTGCCTCACCATCGTCATAGTGAAGAATTTCTTCCTTATATCTAATGTAAATCTACCCTTTTTCAGTTTAAAGCCATTACCTGTTGTCCTATCCCTACATGCCCTTGTAAAAAGTCCCTCTCCAGCTTTCCTGCAGGCCCCCTTCTTGTACTGGAAGGATGCGATAAGGTCTTCCCACAGCCTTCTCTTCTCCAGGCTGAACAACCCCAACTCTCTCAGCCTGTCATAGGAGAGGTGCTCCAGCCCTCTGATCATCTTTGTGGCCCTCGCCTGGACCCGCTCCAATAGGTCCATGTCCATCTTATGTTGGGTGCTCCAGAGCTGGACGCAGCACTCCAGGTGGGGTCTCACAAGAGCGGAGTAGAGGGGCAGAATCACCTCCCTCGACCTGATGGCCATGCTTCTTTTGATGTAGCCCAGGATACAGTTTCTGGGCTGCAAGTGCACATTGCCAGATCATGTTGAGCTTCTCATGAACTAACATCCCCAAGTCGTTGAGACCAGCTTTCTTGGGCCCGTCTTGCCTCCAGGGCTTTATCCCATGGTAGTCTACCAAGCAGATCCCTGAAGAGGCCAACATCTGCTCTCCTGAAGTCCAGGGTAGTGAGCTTGCTGTGCGCCCTCCTCGGTGCCCTAAGGATCTTGAACTCCACCATTTCATGGTCACTGCAGCCAAGGCTGCCCTTGAGCTTCACATTTCCCACCAGCCTCTCCTTGTTGGTGAGAACAAGGTCCAACATAGCACCTCTCCTTGTTGGCTGCTCTATCACTTGGAGAAGGAAGTTATCAACACATTCCAGGAATCTCCCAGATTGCTTATGCCCTGCTGTGTTGTTCCTTCAACAGATATTGGGGTGGTTGAAGTCCCTCATGAGGACCAGGGCTTGTGAACATGAGGCTGCTCCTATCTGTCTGTAGAGGGCCTCATCCACTTGGTCTTCCTAGTCGGATGGCCTGTAGTAGATCCCCACTATAATGTCACCTGTTCCTGCCCTCCCTTTAATCCTGATCCATAAGCTCTCCGTCAGCTCCTTACCCAGCCACAGGCGCAGCTCTATGCACTCCAGCTGCTCATTGACATAGAGGGTGACACCCCTCCATGTATCCCCTGCCTGTCCTTCCTAAAGAGCCTGTATCCTTCCATTCCAACACTCCAGTCATAGGAGCCATCCCACCACATCTCCGTGATGCCAATAAGATCATAGACCTGCAGGTGTGAGCATGTCTGTAACTCCTCTTGTTTATTCCCCATGCTATGTGTGTTTGCATAGAAACATTTAAGTTGGGCCCTGATGAAGCTGACTTACTGGCTGGAGTGGCTGGTATTCCTCTGTGCTGCTCTTCAGGTGCTCTCCTGCTGACCTGTGATCCTCCTCCAGGCTCTGGGCATCGATTGCTGGCACTGGCATCAAACCGGTAGGAGTGGGATGGATTGAGGTTCCCCTCCCCCGGCAAGTTTAGTTTAAACCCCTCTTCACCAGCTTGGCAAGCCTATGACTGAAGATGCTCTTCCCCTTCTCTGACAAATGGACCCCATCAGCCCCTCATAGACCAGGTTTCTCAAAGTGAAGAGGTCTAACTAGTTGAACCCCTGGCTGTGGTACCAGTCCTGTAACCGTTTGTTGATTCACCAGATTCGACTGGCCCTTTCAAACCCTATCCCTTTGACTAGGAGGATTGTGAAAAAGCTACCTGCCTTCGAGTCCCTTACCTCCACTCCCAGGGCTCCTCAGACTTCTCCTGGCTGTATCACTGGTGTCCATGTGCCCATGACCATGAAACAACAGCAGCAGATAATAGTCAGTGGACTGTACGAGGCTTGGTACTCTCTCAGTGACATCCCTGATACGAGCCCCAGCTAAGCAACCCACCTTTCCAGAGAGTGCATCAGGTCAGCAAATTGGTGCCTCCGTACATCTCAGAAAAGGGTCACCTACTACTGTCACCTGTTGCCTTTTCTTAGTTGTGCTGGTTGTTATGTTGATCTGGGAGCAGATCAGGCTGCCTTACTCAGTTCCAGCATCTCTCCTGATGTGGTGGGTCTTTCCTCTTCAGCCTGCAGAGCGGTGAAGCAGTTCTGCAAGGGCACCACAGGCTTCAGGGGAAGTCTCTTCCTCCTGCTGCTCCTTGCCATTGCAACCATCCATTCTTCTGCGTTATTGGCCCCTGTCCATTCTGTGTGTGCCAGTGGGGGAGTTTATGGCTGTGGGTGCTTGGAACCAGCTTTCAATCTCCTTCTCAGCCTCTCTGAGTTACACAGCCTTCTCACCACCTCCTGCAGCTCAGCCACCTGCTGCAGCAGGTCCTCTATCTGGGCACACCTTTTGCAGGCAGGTCTTCTGCCTGTCCCTGCCCAAGGAGAAAGGTCTAGGGCCTTCCTGTAGCCCAGCCTCTCCCTTTAGCAGCTGCATCTGGGTGGAGGCATCGGCCATCGCTGGGGTCAATGATGCAGAGCTCCCTGCAGAAGCTGCAGCCTTTGCTCTCAG
>VZTV01094002.1:5623-19395 GCA_013400875.1 Anhinga rufa
AGGGGCCCAGAAACCTGCAACTCTTACTTGAGCAGAAGAGCAGGGCCACAAATCAGACTTGCGGGGTCACTGTGTGAAGAGGTAGAAGTTTATTGGAATATAAACATTCAGATAACGTGTAAGATAGAAAAAACCCAACAACAACATATACAGACACTTGTTGGAAGGAGACGTTGAGGTATTTATCCACCGCCTAGGCTATCACATTTCTTTTTTTTTTTATTTCTTTTTATATTTTTTTTTTAAATAGGTAAGAAAACTAGTAGCAAGGCTGCTGCAGCTGTTTGGTGAAAACATCTTCTGATCCGAACGCGTTTGGAGCGCACACACACACAGGGAGGCGTGCGCGCAGCGGCCAAAAGGACTTGGTGTGACACGGTCACATTCACTTTGGGAGCCGAGCAGGCGCACAGCCTCCTCCTCGCCTCTTCCCCCAGTCCCAGNGCTGCCCGGAAGCAAGCTGGGGGCTTTTTTTTTTTGGCTGCTCACTGCGAAACTTTCGCTGGTCTGGAGTTGAAAGAGAATTAGCCACACTGCAAAGCGGAGCACTTCACACAAGGAACAGTCCTACCCGCAGTATCAAAACCCCTGAGTACTATACAATCGAACACGGTCGAGTGAAATGAAGCGGAGCTGGGGAGGGAGCGGGGGGGGATCCACCGCCCTCGCTCAGCCTTCCCCGGCCCCTCCGCCCCGGCTCTGCTGCTGGTTTCCATAACCCTGTCCCCAAAGCCGGGCAGCTCAGCAGGAGACCTGGAGCTCAGCCAAACGCGCATTGAGCCAGCCGCCAGTATCAAAGCCAGGCTTCGGGAAAGGGTTACTCTTCACAGTCCGAATGGCTGGTCCTGTCATCAGGTACTGAGAAAGGACCAGTTTATTGTTGCAGCTTATTTTTACTGAGGTATCTGTTACGCATCCCAACTTGATTCTTTCCCTGAATTGGATACAAAACAATCTGTTAGTCCCTGTCTAATTCCAGTCTAGTTGTGTAAAGCTTATAAACATTAATACTCTAGTAGTGTCAAAGCTGTTTAGCTGTTCAGTGATTCGAGTGCCTTTCTGTGCAAGAAAACACAACGTTAGCATGTGATACATAAGCAAAACCACCCACTACTAACCTCTGCTCCCCAGGACCAGAGAAGAAAGCATAAGGAAAAGCAAAAAGTCCCCCAGTCCCACTTGTAGGAAACAGCCCTGAAACCCACCCCCGAATAAAAAAAAAAAAAAACCAAACAACAAACAACCAAAAGAAAACAAAAAAGGGGAAAAAACCCAATCCGAATGAGCCAGAGTCTGGAAAACCCTCTCCGAGCCTGCGCGGTGGAGGCCTGCGGGATCCGCCAAGCAAACGCCCTGCAGCCAAAGAGCAGCTCGGCTTCCCCGCGCCCAGCTACAGGCAGCCGGAGGGGAACGTCTCGGAGCAGCATCTATCTCAGGACACGTGCGCTCCCAGCCACTTTCCTTCTTCCTCCCACCGAGCCCTCGCCATGCCAGGCAGCAGGGTAACTCAAGCCGTGGTGTATAAACTAACATGTAGAGAGCAGGGAGCCTCTTGCAACTAGAGGTGTCGCCTGTGCTTGACCCAAGCCGTAGCAGACCTCAGAGCTCCCAAGGACAGAGCAGCAGCCCAGCCGAGTAGTGCTGCCGAGGGGGGAAAGGAGAACCTGACATTGAAGAGAGGATTATCTCGCTTCCTATTTTTAAGCCCAATCCCCTGGCTGTTGATGGGGCTTCTCCTGCAGCAGCATCCGGCCCGGTGTTTTTAAAAGCCATGCTCTTTTCAGGAGTATAAAATGAAGAGCAGGCCATCCCGGGAGCACAGGGACTATGCCACGGCTAACCGGAGGGATTACAGGACCTGCAAAGTCTCACAGAGTACTAAGACAGGCTTAAGGGGCTGACAGTGCCTCGCAGAAGTGCCTGGCAGGGAAGGGACAGACGCCTTTGGGCCGAGCTGGGGCTCGGCAGCGCAGGCAGGCAGAGCCGGCGACAGCTACGGCGCCTCCAGCCTCCCGCCCTGCACAGAGCTACCCGCTCCCAACAGCTCTGCTCGCCCGCGGGAGCGGGTAAGAGGCGACCTCCTCTTCTCGCGCTGGCATGACACAGGGCGACTCACCCCCCACCCTCCTGGAAACTGATTTTTAGCAGGCTGAACCTCTGGAATGGTAACACTTTGATCATAGTATATCCCGTAGCTCGGGCGGTGGTCACACAGGCACCTACGCACGGGTGAAAAACTAGAACAACTTCTTCTTTTGGCACCTCTCACAAAGGCTACCCGACACGGCTTCGTCTCGTAGCACAGACAGAGTTAGCTGTGTCTGGGATAACGCGGAGTCCCGGCAGAGCCGAGGCGGCGGTTGGGTGCGGCACCGCAAGACCAAGCTGCGCTTTCAGGTGCCAGAAACGGCTTTCCCGTGAGAGGCCTGGGCAATCTGTAGTGCAAGGAGTGCTGTCACCTCCCGGCTGTGCTACGCAGCTCTGCTAGAGGTTAGCACAGATCCTGCAGCTTGGAGAAATAATTGGGACTTGGGAGGCACCCTTGGGTCCAACAGGAAGGCCAGATCCTCCAAGTCAGCAGTCACTCTTGCCCTCTTTTCCTACCTCTACCTGTCCTCCTGGGCCATGCCCGTGTCCTGGGACAGCGCTGTTCACCTTGTCCCCTGCTGGCCTAAAGGATGGGGAAGCCACTGCTCCTTCGCTCAGCTTTTTCTTCTTCTTTCTGTCTTTGGTGGTACAATTAAAAATAAAAAAAAACCAACCCCCACAACGTCAGCAAATCCACATATAAAAAACAAGCAATAAGATATGCCAATACTTCCTGAAGAGGTTAAAAAAAACCAACCCAAAACAAACAAAAACCCAACAACAAGTACATATCTGAGGTATTTCATCTGCTCAAAAAAACCTGACTTGGGCCTGGAGGATGGGAAGGACGTCACCAGGGCAGGATGGATGGCGCTTGGACCTGATCTCCAGGCTGGGGAAAGCACGTGTGGGCAAGGCCAGCGGGAGGAGAGAGGACAGAATGAGGCCACCTGAGCAGGAGCCGAGTTCGTGGAGTCACTAAGTCACCTTGGTTGGCTCCAGAGACAGGAGAGCCATGGCCAGCCTGTGTTTGCTTTCAACTGGAGGTTTGAGGGGAAAGGGCAAGGAAGGGCTTGATTTCTTTTTTTTTTGCCTCTACCCACGAGAGCAAAAGGTCTTACTCAAACAAGAGCTGCTGTCTTTTTGCTCACTCACAATTTGAAGGGGACTGGGCATCTGTAGGCTTGCTCCGAGACCAGTGAAGATACACGTGTCATGTTAACCGCAATACCTACACACAGCCCCCAGCCCCACTGAATCACACTTCAAATATCGCCTTCTATTTTCTCAGCACACGGATGTGGAGGGCTTCCAGGGGCTATTGAAAGACTCCTCATGAGAAGGAAGTAGCTCCAGGAAGCCAAGATCAACCTAAATGACAGCCCTGCTGTGTCAAGGGGGCAGAGGATCAAAACACCAAGGCAAAATAAGTTCAGGCTGTCAGGGTAAATGTCAGTGGGACGAGTTCCTCCAGGGAAGAGAGAGACAAGGTCGAGGGCATTTAAAGCTTGGCTGAAAGCCTGAAAAAGGCAAGAGTAGGGAAGAGGCTAGCATCAGCCAGGAGAACAAAGCAGCTGATTCGAGAGGTTTTTAATGCATCTGTGGGTCAAATGTAGCAGTGAGAAAGTCCTTCCCCTCTTGCCAAGACCTCGGAGAGGGGGAAGGAGGCTTACAAGCCAAGAGCACGTGTTCCAGGGGAGGACATACAAACAGCGGACCATGACGGAGCCTGGAGAAGAGAAGCGAGGAAGCTTTCCTGCTCTGCAGCCACACGGCCTTCTCCAGCACAAGCCACGGGAGGGCAGGGGCGAGGCACCCCGCCGGCTCTTAGGATTGTCAATACACGGAGTTGTTTTGTGGGAAGAGTCCTTGTGGCTACTGGTTCGAGGAGAACCAAGTTTCCCTGCCCCAACTCCAGGTCTTTCCACCTGCCTTGGTGACGTCTCGGCCATCTCTCAACCCGCAGCTCCTAGAGACCATCCCTGATTGAAAAACGCCAGGCATGCCCCCCCCTCCATGTCCCACTCCCCAACAGGAACACAGCAAACCCTGGGAGGAGGAGGAAGAAAAAAGCAAAAGGGAGGAAGAAAGGGGAGAACAAAGAAAAAGGCTGGACAAACAAGACGATGAAGAAAAACTTGCTGGCATGGAAAGGTTTCAGCATCATCATCATCTTGCCATTGGCCAACCACAAAAGCAGGTTCCTTGAGATGAGGTAATCTGTGCGACTCCTTCCTGGCTCGTTCCCTGCTGAGAGCAGAGAGGAAGAGCTGCTGGAGGCCAGTGTGAGAGACAGCAGGCTGGGCCGTCCATCAGAGAGACCAGCTGGTGGAGGGCTCTGCACTGGGGGTTCCCCGGGATGAGGTAGGGCTGGGAGAGCAGTGGGAGCTGCTGCTGCTGCTGCAGGAACTTTGGGCGCTGGAGCCTGCAATGAGGTGGACGACTGGCTTCTGAGCAAAGAGCACTCCTGCAAGGCAGAGAGGGGTACAGAGAAGGGTTACTGGGACTACAGGGTGGCGCAGCTGAGAAGGATAGGCTGCAAAGACCAGTCTATCCAACCCCAGAGATCTCATCCCAACGGAAAGAGGCTCAGTGCAAGACAAGCAGGCTTGGAGACAGATCAGAGGGTCAACAGTGACCAGGATATAAGGAGGGATCCCCCAGGACTCGTCCTGGCAGCCTCTGTCACGGGGATGTTGTGCTTACAGGAGACACAGATCCCAAATGGCTTTAATGCCTTTGAGGGAGAGAAGCACCTTTCACTGCCCGGCAGTGCCAGGCCTCCCGCTTGGGCTTTGTCCAAGGGTGCATGTGGGTGGCCTGCAGAAGTGAAATGGCTTGAGCACAGGGGACAATTCCTCCCTCCCACGCGTGAGGAAAAACTGAGTAAAGCCACCTCTCAGCAGGAGAAGACAGATAATACTCCTTCCTGCTAACACTTCCACAGAAGTCCCTCCCCTTAGATTTAAAAAATATACTAGCAACCACCACTACCAGAAGGTAAGTGCATTAATCTTGACTGCCTAGGACCAAAAAAAAAAAGAGAAAATAAATAATGTCCTACTGAACTCTCCGAGCCAGAGAGGTTGTGTGTTGTGCTTTGGCAAAGACCAGCCCCTGGGAACATGCCACCCTCTCCATGTCCTGCTCTGCGCCACCAGCCTGGCTCTCTACCCATCCCCAGGAGAGGTTCTTTCTCACCAGCATAAATTGTGCCGTTAATCTCCACCGACATGTTAATACTCCCAATGCCATTAGGTGACAAATTCAGTGCTGCTGCTGCTGCCGACGAGTCTGGTTTATCTTCTTTCAAGAAAGAAGAGATACAGAGTTAGAGAGTAAACTATCCCGTTTCCCGCACTATCCAGGGATGATCAAAGGTGTCCACAGCCCTCCTTTTGTCTCCTCTTTGGTGAGGAAATCCCCACATGATGTCTGCTCCTGGTCCTATTATAAAGTCTACAAAGGTGTTTAAATGCTTCAGCGTGAACCGAGTATGGGCTGGGATCCCACCGGCATCTGCACATCTCTGCCCGACTCTCGTGCTGGAGGGCCAAATGAACGTCCCCCTCCGAGGAAAAAGCTGCCAGCAGACGCACAGTCCTCTCCCCCTTCCCCGAGAGGCGGCAGTTTCTGGAGGAGCTGGTGCGATTCCCTGTGCGGGGCTCAGACTGCAGCAGCTCCAGCAGCCGCTGGAGGGAGAGGACTACCCACGGCGCCAAGGACTCGAACCCAGGAACACTGCGCTTGGCTGCCCCTACCCTGCATGTGAAATCCGGTTTGTTTTCATTTTTTTTTTATCCCTCCGTGTCCTCAGCCTGGTGACTCCCTTCTAAACCACGATGGGCAGCTCTGAAAGCGCCAATGCAGAGCAGGGGTTCGATTTGCACCGATGTTTAAGGGGAGCGGAACACCAAACTCTCCCGGACACTTCTGAACCTCCAACTTAAGCGACCCGTAACTGCGAGGCTGGCTTGTAGGATTGCTTCTCTGCACTCATGAATGCGTGCTTACAGTTTGCACAGCCGTATCATGGTTACCGGCCCACCCAATGTTGGTTTTGGGGGCATTAGGCTATTAAAACAGAGTGAGATTATGCAGACAGTCTGCTCAGGCTCTGACACTGCATGTAAAATGCATGTTTTTAGCTCCTTTCAAGTCTGCTGGGACAGCCAGTCCACTGGCCCTGTAAAGAATGCTAAGGGCATTGTTAACGTTTAACCTAGGTGTTGCTATCGAGCTATGATAAGCCCATGCGGTGCTTTTCAAAAGCACCTCTCAAAGCACTTCACAAAGCACAATATTTTTGTTTTGTAATTGGGAAAATTAGGGCACAAAAGACAGTACAGACTTGTCTACAGTCACCTAACAAAGGTGGAAATAGTGTCACTGAATCCTTAGGGCTCAGCCCTCAGCCTGTTACTATTTGTAGAGATTAAAATTGTTCCTAGCGTTTTGATTTAGGAAGTTCAGGGTGGAAAGAAAAAAATAAAGTGAGACGAGAGGGCATGAACATGACTTGATAGAATTTGCATTCCCTTTTACTCCCCCCTTTTCCGTTTTGTTTTGCTTTTATGTAAGTGTGAAATTGAGGTGGATGCACAGCTGTCAGGAACCCTGATGCGAAGTCCCAATCCCATTTAACTCCTCAGCAAGCTGCTACCGCTTCAGAGGGGAAACCTGCTCTGACCCTTTCCTGTATATATTTCTGGCAAAGCATCTCAATAAAGCATTTACCAGCACTGCTAGCAAAGGCCTCAAGGACAACTCTTCCCTTTCTTCTAAGCCGTGCCAAACTTGCCTGGCCTTGTGCCTACATCCAAATGTACAATTAATAGGGGGTCTGAGACCTTTAATTTTAATGGATCAAAAGGTTTGCAGGAAGCAGCTGTTGGGACTGAAATTTTCTGAGGCTCTGCTGCCCAGCGAAGTGCAGCCCCCAGGACAGGTAAGGGAGCCACAGCACTTAATCAGCTTTTGAAGCCACTATATAACAGTATTGATCCTGACAATGTGACCTTTACAGGGTGACTCCCCTTTTACAAAGCATTTCAGGAGTGCATTTCCCAGGCCATGAATGCTGCTTATACCTGACCTTCCAACCCAGCCTTGCCAGGAGTTCTTTGCCTGGAGGCTGTGCGTAGGGTTGCAGCAGATGTTGGTAGAAATCACCTGACTTGCTAAAAGCCCTGGGATATGTAGGGCCCCCTGCAGATACGCAGGTCTTTGTGGCCTCCTCATCACACCTGACAAAGGATTCCTAAAGGCTGGGCGTCTCTCTCCCCATCTCCTACGGTCTGCTAACCACACCGAAAAAGCCGTTACCTCCATGATCAATTAAAAGGGTTCCTGACCAGGCAAGGACAGAGAATGATTCCCTGCAGGACAATGCTGGCATGAGGCTCAGATGAGAGCAGGGCAGGGGGCACATGAGGGGCTTCCCCTCCAGAAGTCAGCTTACTGACTGCAGAATCACAGGACTGCCTTTGGCCCCACTAAACCATTCTCTCGGATCTGAAGCGTACACCAGGTATTAAACGTGAGGGGGTCAGATGTGTAGCTCAAAGCAATTTCAGCCAACCCACGTGCTTCCCATGGAGGAAGGAGCATACTTACAGAGCACTGCTGCAAGCGTTAGCTGAAACTAGTAACTCCCCACAGTGCAAATTCTGTGGAGACTTAACAGCTTGAGTCCTGAAGCAACACCACTGTGATCAACACAGTGAGTAAGCTCAGAGTGAGGGTCTTGTTGCGTGGGTCAAGTGGGTTTTACCAGCTTAGATGGAGAGCTCTCTGAACACAACGAGGGTGCTTCTGAATCCAGGCTGGATTCAGATGACGCTGAGTTATGCATCAACAAGAATAGAATAAAACCAGCAGAAATAAAAACTAATAAAATATTGCTACAGTTTAGCTTTGCAGTTATTGCGCTCTGTTTTAAGAGCTTCTTGACAGTGACCTCTGCCTGGTACCCTGACAGATAATCAAGCCTGTGTGTAAAGAGGTGTTTGACATCCTAGGCTACAGTCTGCAAAGACCTTTTGTGTATCTAGAGGTGCTGCTTACCCTTGCCATTGATTTTGATCTTCATGGGGATCTGCCGCGCCATGCTGAACAGGTTGCGCTGAAGAGCCTGCTGGACAAGCCGCTGCTCCTCCTCTGTCATCCGCGAGACCTTCTTCTCCGGAGGCTCTCCCGACTCCAGTCTCTCCCTCAGCTGCTCTAGGGTGGCTGTTCTTGCTGCCACAGTTGCCTGCTGGCTAGCCAAGGTCACTGGCACGGCAATACGATTTGGCATAGACACAGTCAAGGGCACACCGTCACCTATGAAAGCAAAGAGTCACTTAGTCCCTCCCACAGCCCTGCCTAAAGTGAACACGCAGAGGTTTAAACCTCAGACAGAATATTCTGCAAACCCAGCGCCACCCAAGTCGCACTGCTCTCACGTCCGAAGTAGTCTGGGTGGACAAAATGGAAAGTAACTGTGTTTCAGTGCCTGCACCTCTTAACCCAGCCACCCTCTTTGCTGCGAGTAAAAGTAGCTGACCTTTTCTGACAGCTGCTGCTGGAGACACCCGAGGATTGCTGGTCCCACTGCCTGGTGCGACACCGATGATGGGGAAGCGGATCTTTGGGGGAGACAGGAGGGAAGGAGGCCCCGTGGTGGTGGGCGAGTAGCTGAACAAAGAGGAGCTGTAGCTGGGCCGCCTGCCTTCCCGCCTGTTGCCATCGATCGCGGCCTGAAGCTCGGCAGGAGAGCTGAGGGATTTCTTCTCGCATTCGTAGGCATATAGGTACTTCATATACCTGGGAGAGAGGCGAGCACACGGAAACTCAGGTAGGTTTCTCAAGAGAACATGAAGTTATAGGCTAGAGCAACAAGCTTTGCATTCAGGAAGACTTTCAGACTGAGGTCCTCTGCAGATCTGGAGCCTTTGTCTGCGTATCATGACCACTGCTGTGCTGGGTTTGATACGCATTGAGCAGTTTGGGTGTGAGGCACAGCTCTCAAAGAAACTTTGAGTTTACTCAACATTTATGGAGTTCCTTTACAACTGAGATACCATCTAAAATTGTAAGAATTAAGATCTTGGACCATAACACTTAATGCAAGGAAGTCTGAGGAATTACCCGTGTCCAAGTCATTTGTACTGGGCAGCACCAAACCGTACCGCTTTTGCTGAATTCCGGCACGCATGCTTGCGGGAGACGGCCTGTTTGTACAAATAGCGAGGAGCTTCCCTCTCTGGGACTCGGGGGCTCTTCCAAGAGCCCCTTCCAAGAAAACCGCATGAGAGTGGGGTGTGGATTCCCAGAGCCCAGCCTTCCATGCTCGAGTCACTCAAGCACAGCTTCGCCCTATTGCTTCAATTTTACAGTAGGTTTACTTTCACTGTTCTTTTTTCTCTGCTTACTCTACTTTTCTCCCCCCCCTTTTTTTTTTGCTTATCTCATCAATGTGAGGTACTGCAGGTCAGAAAAGCAATCCTCACAGTAAGTAGGTGCTAAATACAAGTTTCCACAACTTAGCAGTGATAAAAGACATTAAATGATCAAGTTCATACTTGATGCCTACAAACCAGGAGGCCTCCCTCCCTCCTCTCTGTGCCAAGTACGCTTCAGAGACAGAGCAAGACCCTCCTTGCCCCGAGGAGTTTAAGCTCTGAAGAGGCAAGACAGGCACAGGATGGAAGGAGGCACAAAGCACAGCAAACAAGCAAGGTGATGGCATATTAGTGCTGGGATTGTAGGGATGGAAGGGGAATGAGTTCAGGAAGAATCACTGCTACGAACAAGGAGAGAAGGAATAGATAGGAAAAACTGTGACCCTTGGGTAAGAGGAATAAATAAAGCAATTTATCAGCTCCTCCCTGGCCACAGAGTAGAATTTAGTCTTTCAACTTTTTCACCCCAGTCCCTGCTTTTCATCCCCTCAGTCCCACTCTACGTCCACATCCATGCTGCTTGGCCTTCTGGACTTACTGGGTTCGAAGCGTGAATGCGGCACTGGTGATGGAGGTGGGCAGATTAAGGCCTTTGGTGATCTCTCGCCAGATCTTCTTGTTGATGATTTCCACCAGCCCTCCTTTCTCAGTCACCAGCTTATACAGCATGTAGAGATCCAGGATCTGCTTTGCCATGATGGGGATCCGATTGATGGGAGTTCCTGCAGGGAAACAGCAGGGAAGGAAACATGGAGTCAGAGAGAAAATGAGGCTGAGAAAACCGGCAGGTTGGGGCTATTGATCTTCTTTCTAATAGGAAATACAGGCAACTCTATTTGTAGCCTGACTTGAGGCCTCTCGATGGGTGAGTAAATGAGCCAGAGAAGTGTAGCTACATGGCACGTCCTTTTCATGAAAAATCCTTTCCTGTAGGCAAAAGCAATTATCAGACAAATAATAACCTGCAGCTAAGAGCAACTTCTGTAATAGAAAGAGGGGAAGTAGGAACTATTCAGTCCAAGGGTGAGGGAGCAGCACAGAGGAATAATTTTTTATGACCTCCCAGGGCAATCTCAGATAAAAAAAAATCTGTATTGCTTGCGCTCAGGAAAAGGGCTGAGCAGCAGCCAGGCAACTCGAGCTACTCATACATTGGGATTTGGCTCCCTCACTCCAAGATTTGCTCCCCTGTATTGCTTGGGAACAGCGGCAGAAAAGGGTACGTGACACTTGAGAGCATCACCCTCCCCCACGTGCATTTACCTCTGTCCTCCCTCACAAGCACGCGTATAACATTTTGCTACAGCTTCTGCTCTCAAAAGCATTTTCATCCTCCCACTCCTTTCCCCTGAACACTGACAGACCGACGAGGCCACACGTGTACTGTGGTACCAACTGCAACCCAGCTGCTGGAGCAGTAACTTGTTGTGAGAAAGCTAAAGAAATCATGTTGATGGTGGAAGTGAATAAACAAGCAGCGTAACAGAGCATCAGCGTGCCTGACTGCAGATACCGCAAAGCCACGCATCCTCGTGGCTCCTGGGAGAAGCACCAAGCATCCAAGCACTTTCTGGAGCCTCAAACAAGGTCCTGTTCTACCCTTGTGAGGACAGACAGGGTAGACAGGGAAATAGTTCTATCCTTCCTGTTCAGTCTTGTCATCTTGTGGGTTAACAGAGGTAAGAAAATCTGATTTTTTCTTTAACCTGATAGTGCCCTTTTAGCATCACCTTAAAGTGATAAAGCGTGCAGGGTTCGAAAAGGTCAAACTAATGAGATTTAGGCAAGGAGACGAAGAGGGGGAAAACGCTGATGTAGCAAACCTTTTATTTTGCATAGGAAATACTGTCCTGGATCAAAGAGCCGTCCATCTGAGATCAGTATCCTGTCTGCCACAATGGTCAGCACCAGCCTTTACAGGAAAGCCTGCGAAGCGCTGTAATGGACAATTATGGAATACCCAACCCACAGGGGAGACTTCTGCCGCTGCTCATCAAGCCAGCGATTCGGTTAATGCCCCGAAGCAGAGCAGTTTATGGCCCTTATAAATGGGTTTTATTCTGCTTCGTGAAAAGGAGTTCAGCTCAGCTCTGCAGATGTCCTCATTATACATGTAAGTGTAATTTTTTCCCCCTCTCTTTTCTTTTTGAAGCCTGTTACGCATTAGTTCATGGTACCAATTCCCACAGGTTAATGAGATGTTGGATAGAAAAAGTAAACTTTTTCAGCTTTAAAAGGGCTGCCTTCAATTTCACCAAGTCAGTAACCCTTAAACTGTAAGAAAACAAAGAGCAACCTGATCACGCTTGGCCAGCGTGCTCCGTCATTTTATATCTATCATATCCTCTTTTCCTTGCCTTGTCTAAACAACCCCTTCCCTGTCCACAACAGAAAAGTCCACAAAGCAGTAATTTCACAAACTACATCAGATCCTCTTCCTGCATTTCAGCGACATTTCCCTCATCTCTCCCTCAGGGAGCAGAGATAGAGCCATTTCCAAAGCGTTTAAACGCCCTGCGGCTCCATCCATCCCAGCTGGCCGCCCCAAGCCAGGAGATGGTCCCCTCCCAAAAGGCCAGCCGGTGTAAACGCAATCCTCGGTTTGCTTCGCTTTTTCCTCAGCCACCATTTTGTCTCGGTGTGTTATTGCAAAGATTAAGACATGCTAACAGCATCATTTCAGACACACAGAGGGCTGGGAGTGATCATGTTACCAGCCTTAAGTTATCATTCATCAGCTGAGCCACAGCAACCAGAGTCACACCCAGCCTGCTCCAAATGAAAAGCTGGGAAATATTTATCTCTGAGGCCTCCAGGAAAAGCCAAGGCTGGATTTTCCCATTCCAAAATGCCCCTTCATTAACAGTTCAGCACTTCTGCCCCAGCAGCAAGGAAAGACAGCGTGTCCTAAGTGGAATCACGCTGCTAGCAAAACCTTTGCTCCGCTGGGGCAGGATCAAGACCCTCTTCCTCACTCCTCCGGCAACACCACGCTGCTCAAAGCCACCCACTTTTCTCCAATCCAATTTAGGGAATGGCATTAACTTGTCCAGAAGGGACTTTCATCCAGCTCTCCTCAGACAGTGACCAGATGGGGAGTGAAAGGGAAGGGTCATGGGTAAGGCTCCTCAGGCAAACAAGCTGCTAATACAGAAGTATAAGGAAATATCTACTTCTTAATATACTGCCTTTATCCCAAACAGTTTTACTCTTCTCTAGATTCTCCCATCTCAGCATTTGAAAAGGTACACAAGTATTTTATCCAGATGCTCCTGTGGAAGGGACAAACATTATCTACATCAGTAAGAAATAAAGGCTTAAATATATTTCCAGAGAGCTGGCTCATAGCTGGAGTAGAAACAGCAATTGGATCTGACCTCCCCACCTCACGTTACTACCCCTTTGACACTCTCCCTTCCTGAAGTTTGCTTTTAAACCAGACCCACAGACCAAAGTGCCCTGAAATTTAATTAGTAGCTTTATAAACTAAACCAAAACCTAGAGCTATTTTTCCCCCTCCCCATAAAGTTTCTTTATGCAGGCTGAGAAATTTTACAGCAGGGACAAAACTTTCATCCTTCTACCACTTAATGCAATCATTTTCCTCCCAAGCTTTCTCATAGCACCACTCAAAGTAGTACCTCCCAGAGCTAGCAAAGAGTGATTTGGGTTTCGGACCTGGTAAATTAACTGTACTCTTCACCAAGGGAGCTGGGGCTCTTCATGTTTCATAGGATCCGCCTGCAAAAGAGCCGAGAAGCACAGAAAGGCTGCTCTCACAGCCCTCTCCTCCCCCAGCCCCTCTCCGAGGAGAGGCAAGGCGATAAAGTCTTTATTGGAAACCCCCAGCACTCGAACAGGAAAGGCTGAAAAACGAGTATCATGGGACGACTGGATGCTGAAGCCAAGCGGATCCTTTCACAGGCGGCTGCAAGGCTTGTCAGGGGCCATGATGGATTACTGTCATCTGGCAGCATCAGGATTAATGATCCAGAGGTCAGAGGGGAGAATTCCAGAGGGAAAGGTCAGCAGCCGGGGGCACAGCATAAGACTTGTTGCCTTTTGATGGCAAACTCATTTTACTGTACTTTCAAGCCTCCCTATTCTGCCGGCTCTCAGAAATGCTGTACATTCTGTGCTTGCAAAGAGGCAGAAGCCTTGCCTGACTCAAGAAGGCAAGGAAGACGACTTGCCCTTCTCCCTGGTTTTCTTGGTAAACTACTTTTTTCCTTTTAATAT
>VZTV01094003.1:274-26323 GCA_013400875.1 Anhinga rufa
CACTCCAGATTGCCCCTTTCTTGCCTTGTGATTAACTTGTCTCAGATTTTCTAATTCCACTGCATCTTTCCCTCCATACTGTGAGGCTAGTTTTTTCTGGGACTTTTTCCTTTCATAATTTTCCTCCTATATCCCACTTCCTTGCCTTTTTGTCAGCTAGTGCCAAGATATAGCCTGTTTCATGTTTTAACGTACACATCTATGACCGTATTGATTCACGGACAGAGACTTACATAATGGGAAGGATCACGTGCTCTGAGCCCAAACCCAGAACGAGTTGTCACAACCTGGTGGAGTCTATGCGATGGCCCCAGACAGGACAGCCCTGACTGACTTTTTTTCTTTTATTTCCTTTTAATTTAGCCCTGTGTTGCATCCTCACAGGTAGAAAAGCATAGAGATGATCTCACATTTCCCCTTTATCTTGCTGCCTTGAGCTTCTGCTAGAGGGGGAATGCCCATTCTGCCTTTTGTTTAGAGGCTATGGGGGTTTGACTACTGTACCTCCTTCCATAGCTGCAGTTAGCGTGAAGATGAAGCAGGCAGAATACAGGTAAAGTTTATAAAAATCTGGGCTAAGGAGAGCCTTTTTTTTTTTCCCTAGAAATACTTAAGGATTACATTGTAGAGCTTCAGAATATGTGTAAGTAAAATCAGTGGCTAGCAGCTTTACTCCAGAGTACTCCTAGGTTTAGTCATAGAACATGCATGAACACAGGAGCAATACAGCTTCCTCATCTTATCCCTACACTCATTATTCCCAAGAGTAAAGGCAAAGTACACTGCTTGACCATGTATGCTTGTTCTCTTTTAAGATGAGATATTAACCGGGACTCTGCTTTTGTTGACACAAACTGAACGTAGTCACTAAAAGTGTGCTAGAAAGTAGTACAAACCAGTTGTGTCCTCAGCCCACTCTGAGATTGCTTCCCATGTTGAAATCGATTGGAAAAAGGAGTCTGATGTCCACTGGGCATCAGGTGGCCCCACTAAAAAGTACAGCTCATGTGTGACTTCCTCTGAGAGAGCACCTGTGTCACTGTGGCGATAAAGTGGGAGCTAGAGCTCTGCTTGGCAGGGATGGTGACTATCAGAAGCTGGTGTTTCACCCTGAGGAAAGGCAGAAAGCTCACCAAGTCATTAAGGTGAACTTTCTGCTCCAGGAAGGTTGGGTTTGAATTGGTGCTCCAGATCAGGTGACTTAGATGTGTAAATTCTTTTTCTGGCTCATTTTTGCCCCCAGCCACTCATTTGATCTTGCCCTAAATGTTTTTTGAGCACAGCAGTGGCTGTAGTAGAAGGGGAATTTTGAACAGTCATTAGAATTATTTTTATTTGGTGCTAAGCAGTTTCCCTGAAGGGCTTTATTTCTGTTGGCAATTATTGAAATCCGTGTTCTCTCTTTCCCTTATCCTACCAGCAATATGTGTCAGGGGAGTGCTTCCTTTTCCTTCATTGCCCGTGGTAACACACCCCAGTGCTGCCCCATCTCTCCTCCAATCTCTAATGCTGATTTTGATCTTTTGCACTTTCTTGCTCAGTTTATATACTGTGAATATATACAAATTCCCTGAAAGATGGGAAGGGCCATATTCAAGACCTTAAGAAAGTATTTTTTTTTCTTTGAGCACATTGTTTCTAATACTCATACTGTTTGTTTTCTGTTTTTTCAAATATGCGTAACTAAGTATTCCTTTTGTGCCATGGAAGTGGGTGACTTGGACAAGCAGTTGGATTTGGAAAGGAATTCGAGCTATTTACTCTTATCCTACCTCTCACTCCTAGAGAAGCACACTGACTGTATTAACTAGGTCTGTAGTTTCTGGGTAAGGTGTGTCACAACCACATCATTTCACATGGAGCACAGGAGAAGTGACAGGACAAATGCATCTCTGTAGGAGTAAAGAAGTTACAGACGGGTAAAGGAGGTTATAAATTCTCCCACTTCTGAAATGGTGAATGAACAGGTTATTAGGGAGTTACAAGAAATAAGATTCATCTATCCCTTTAAAGCAGGAAAAAAAAGTTGGCAGTTAACTCCCCTACATATTGCCTACAGGAACAAATACTGAAAAAGCTAAAGAGCTGCCTTGACAGGGACACTCACACTGGGGAACAACTTGTATGTCATATGTCCCCCTACCATCTGTGTACGCTCTCTTCTGGGTCGTGACATCTGGTTCTGCCTGATATCTGGCTCTGATTCCAGTATTTTTAGAGTAAACGGGACTTGATTCTCCTCAGAGACTGAAGAGAATAGAACACATGCCGACTTCTGCAAGAAAAGCCAAGTTTTTCATAAAAAATATGTCTCCCCGGCCTAGATCTGAATGGCTTGATACATGTATGTCTTTAAATGAGCCAAGGATGTGCCACCACCATCTGCTGTCACTTTTTAAAAACTGCTAACTTTGGCGTGCTTGACATTTTTGGAGGGATGGCCCATATTGTTAGTTGGGTGCCTAATTTAGGAGACAAACTGGATTATTACTGAGGAAAGGGTCACGTCCAAGAGAGCAAACAACTGAGGATGGGAAGAGATGAGGGGTGCCAGGGTGAGGCTGGTGAGGGAGTAGCATCTGCCATAGGATGTGGCTGTGGGGATCCCCAAACCTCGCAGCAGTGAGCCGCACTGGTGTTGTGCTGAGCAATGCCTCCACCTAGTGATGCTTGAGAGCTGGGCGGGACTGAAGCTCTCTGCTCTTAAAAAAAGCCACTCTTTACATAAGATCATAACGAAGTTCTGTTGCTAATAATACCAAGCCATGATGCTTTAAAAAAAAAAAAAAGCTGCCACAAGGGAGTCAAAAGAAGAAGATATTCTGACGACTGCTGTTCTGAATTATGCTGTAATTATTATTTTTAGTGCTTTCCCCATCCTTTGTAAGAACTAGCAGGGACTTTAGTGGAAAATTAGATTTTTGGCCTTTGAGTCTGTACATCTGTTAATTCAGTGCCTCAGAATTAATTGGAAAATGGGGAGGAGTTCTCCTCTGTAGAGCTGTGTTTCTTTATCAGCCTTCAGCATATGTCAATTAGATCTGACTGCTTTATGTTGAGCAACACTTCCTATTGATTATTCCAAGAAAAAGACTCTGAATGGAGACCACTTGTTCTGGGATCTGCATTCCAGCAGGTCAGCCGTGCATGGTGCCTGGAGGACCATTACCAACCGTGTCCTCCCCAGGCAACTGGGAGTCCCACAGCTCACATGACATGGTGAACTATGGACAATTTGTGCCTCATTTAAATGTCTAGCCCACTGAGCTGGGAACAAATTGATCCAATAATCACATGGTGAGAAAATCTTGGGAGTCTGGGGTGCTGGAGCGTTTGTAGGACCCTGGTCTGCAGATGGACAGTGTGGAACATGCAGTGGTCCTGGAGTCCTTGAAGAAGAATTGCCTCAGGGCTGCCAACAGAGAGGAGCCGTTGGGTACATCATGATGACCATCCGAAACTAAACATCACAACGTTCCTTGGAGCAGGAAGCACTGGCCAGTCCTCACTGGCTCTGAATATTTGGAATTCTAATTTCACAGGCAGTGTCTCTGCCACTTGAAATGATCAGTCCCCAATCCTTGCCTTGGATGATGTGCCCAGGTCTCAAGGGACCTAGTGAACCCCCTTTTCACTGCTGGTATGTAGCCTTTTTATTTTTCTTTCTTTTTTTCCTTTTTTTTTTTTAAATCTACAGCCATATGATTTGTAAGTTGACGAGAGTTTGCAAAATGGAAGNNNNCAAAATTTTTTACTTGGATTAATGCTTGTCTTAATAATAATAATGATAATAATAATAGAATTAAAAATGCAGCCAAATCAAAATATCCTGCCATGTCTCAGGCAAAACATAGATTCTGAGTTCCAGAACTAATGGTGAAGATCAGACTTTGCAGAAAGTGATTAAAACAATTAGCAGAGGATGGCTGGGGCAGAGTGGTTCATAATGCTGTCATCAGTTCAAGGAGCTCTCAGTAGTAGCTGGATTTTGTAACAAGCACTGAGATGGCAATTCTTAAAGTGTTATAGTAGTGCATGCATTAGGATACATGAAGGTCATCTAATGGCTGAAGGGTCTAAGAGCAGCCCCAAGCATGCTTCGTGCGGTCCTGTAATGTACAGTGCTGCCAAAGCTGAAATTTTCTGCTCCAGCTGTGGGGAGGCTATGAGCAGTCACGGGTATCCAGGGGGGAGGCTGGGAGTTACGTGAGAGTGGGGCCCGGTGGGTTTGGTAGGGCTTTGGGAATCTGGGAGTCAGGCCATGCACTTGTTTCTCTTCTTCAGTCTTTCTCTCTCTCTCCCCCTCCAGTGAAACCCAGCAAAAGAGGCTGCCTCTTGCTCACCTCACGTCCAGTGGCACACAGCTGCCTCTCACAAAAAAACTACCTTAGTCATATGTCTGCACTTGGGAGTTACGATGCATCCTAGCTGGAACTGGGTTAGAGCCCTTGAGAAGGCAGTCACTACAGACATTTCTCTTAAAGGTGTGAACAATGCAAGGTAGTGGCTATTTCCACTTACAGAGTAGAGTCCTGGTGCATAGTATGAGATGGTCTTTCACAGGAAATAAAAAGAGAGGTCTTGGCCATATTGCAATGGGGGTAACTCAAAGTGCATATTTTGCAAAAGAGAAATGCCATTTTTAAAAGTAACTGTATGACTTCTTCTTTGGCAGCTAAATACCATCTCAACTGAGTAAGAGGCTAACTGGAATAAAAATAAAAATCCTTGTAATGCTTTAGAAGTGTTTAGCCAATTTGACCTACACCTGGCAGCATTATAAAGTCTTTGTGGCCTGGCCTGGGGGAGAAGAAGGAAGGACATGAAGAGGAATAAAGCCAGCAGCACCCTACATAATTACTGATTAGGATCATGTGTAGCATTTTGAGCTACTTGTGGGACATGTGAAGCAGCACAGTGCTGTTTTATCTTCGTATGTACCTCTCTCTAGCCACAGTACTTACTATGGGCATATTTCACTGCTCTTGGCTTTTCTCTTTGAAGATAAGTCCAATCAGCCTGATGATCTTCTTTTGATTTCCTGAACGAGGCCACCTCCTGTATCACAAGGCAAGTTGTGGAACTTCCCTTGCCTTAGATGCAGAGCAGATTTTTAGTTCCCCCGAAAGCTCCTGGTTTGTTGTCAGTAAAGTCCTTTTAAGCAGCGAGTACAGAGCACTTTTGAGGGGTAGGGGAGCAGAGACTTTGCAGACTGTGTAGGGATTCAGCTGTGGAAGCAGTCATTTTTGATCTACACTGACAACCTGCTCCTTTCATAATGGAGTGCAGGATGTACCCACCTGCAGGTGATCCTAAATGCCTTGGGGAGGAAAAAGTGGCTTTTGATGTGCAGTGAAGTTTGGTTACAGATGCTGTGAGTCTGTGTATTCCTCTGGCTAGGGACTTGTAAGGGCTGAATGGAGACTTGCTGGCTGCAATAACTCCAGCTGACCAATTCCTTGGGCCAAGAGCTGTCTCACAGCCAAAGGACCCAGTTTTCTTACGAGGGCTGATGGGAAAATAGAGAAACAACAAATGCTGGAGAAGAGCACAAGGAATGCTCTGCAGGGTCAGGCCAGCAGCCAGCCAAGCCAAGCATTTTGTCTTCAACAGCGGCAAAAGGAGCTGCTGAAAATCTGACCAATATCTCAACAGCAGCACAGGCAGCTGCCCCAGGCCAGGGCAGACAAGTAGGTTACTGCTACCTTCTCCCCTCTCTGCCCAGCCTCAGCGTGCTCTAGCTTTGAGCGATATTTCTGAGGGCTCAGGTGGGCGTCCAAGCTGAAGCCACCCTTGTTCTGGTGTCAGCTCCAGCTGCACCTCTCGTTGCTGTCAGCATGAGCCAGCTTGGCTCCAGTGCCATGGCCTTGTCACTTCTGTGCTGTGACCATCCTGTAGGCTGCTCATGCTGTGTCTCGGGTCTGATTCCGGGCTTGTCATTCTTAGCGCTTCCTCGTGTGCTCCCTCAAGGCCGAGGAATGGAGCCAACAGCAGGCAGCCCCCTAAAAAGAACCCTTCCTGTAGACCAGAGATGCTCCCACATGAAGTCTCTCTCCTCTTACTTGACCTGGCCTCACCAAGCTGCAGCACTGGTTGTACAGACACCTTGTGCTGGCAGGCTAATGGGTTTTGTCCCCGCTAGCTATTAGCTAAGACTACCCGGGGTGTTTTATTCTTGCAAGTTTCAGAGCACTCTGGTGGTTGAACAGAAGCGAGTGACATTGTCATATTAGTGCTTCTGGAGATCTTGGGGTGCTCTGAGCTCTCAGTGTGCTTTGGTCTCCCATCTGCCTGTTTGTCTACAAATGCCAGCAGGGAGCTGTGTGCATTTGCAGCTGCTGGGCCATGGCTAATTTAGACTACATGGATTTTTATCTCCAGCGCTCAGGATGTGAAATCTGAGCTCCACTGAAACCCTAGGATCAGGTTAATGTTCTGGCATCTGAACCTGAGGTTTCTTTAGTATTTTGCTTCTTTTCCCCCTCTCTAGCAACAAAGAAAAGCCCATGTGAAACCTGCTGGGATTTGTGTAGCTTGTTTGGCCTGTGTTGCCCCAGCATTTCATGGCATTTTGCCACTGCCTGTAGCAATAGGTGTCAGATGAAGTTTTGTATTTACAGTGAGATGCTTTTATTGTGTTTACTCAGCAAATATTGAGACTTGGCCAGGCTGTTGACTCTCTCTTGAGAGTGAAAAAGAGGGTTTTTTGCTTCCTGGAAAATCTGTTGCTATTGGTGGGAAAGTCAGTCCCTGGGGTGAAGTATCAGAACCTAAACTATCTGTAAGCCTGGAAAACCACACAGAGCAAAGCTTATTTCCATTCAGATATAATAACGCTGAGTTGGTCTGTTGTTATTGCATAACACAATTAACCACATCCTCCCTCCCCCCGCCCTGAAAAAACAATAGAGCTGTCTTTCCTTATTAAGGTGACTTTGGACCCTGGGAGGTATTAAAAGCAGTCGACTTTTCTCTTGAAGAAAACAACGTTCTTCATTGGTTCTTGGTTAGCAAACGCTCATGCAACAGGAGGTTACCAGAGACATGTCTGCAGGCACCATGCTGGTGCAGCCATCCAGTACAGCTGGATATTAGGAGAGTTGTGACACTTTTTTGCTTCTGGTATGCTCTGACAGGTGCTTATTCCCTGTCCTCACTAGTTTGGACTGTCTTTCTCCTTCTGTCTGCCCATACCTGCTCCAAGGCTGTCCTTTCAATTGTGCCAGCACAGCTGTCTGTCCATGAAACCTGCCCAAGATGGAAACCAGCTGAAAAATAACCATGCTTTTGTTGTTCCTCTTGGCCAGTTATTCCTTAGGAAGGTCTGTTCTCTGAGCTGTCTGCCATCTGGGAACACAAAAGATTTTTTTCTGGCACAGGAGAGGCAGGGAAGGCAAGGGTGGATGCTTAGGATGGCATGAGAAGCACTGCTCCTAAAGCATAGCCTTGGTAGGTTTAAGCAGCTGTTTGATGGTCTGTGTTCTTGTGGCTATACCGTTTCCAGAACTCAAGTATGATCCTTTGAGGCAAGCAGCATGGTCTGAGACACCAGCTTCTGATGAGGGGGATTTTCTGCAACCAGAAAAACTTTTCTCATGTTTTTACCCATTCCTTTATCAAGCTTCAGCACAATCTCAGTGCTGGCCATCCAGCACATTAAAGAGAAAAAGATGATGGGTCTTCAGGAAAGAGATAGCAGTCCCGTGTTAACTCCTTGCCAGAGGACACTGCAGAAGTAGGAGCACGGGTTCCTGGTGAGACTAGACTTGGAAGAGAGATCCAGTGGGACGTGAATAAACAGACAAAATATAACAGGCTCTGGAAATTCCTGGTGCTGAGAGCAATTGGAGGCATGGAGAGTACCAAGGTGGAGTTATGGTGTATGTTGGCTGTGATCTTACTCTTTACTTTTCCTAAAGATCCTTTCTACAGAAAAAGTACTGAGCTAGATGGTCTAAACCAGCACAGCTGTTGTCATGTTTCTATGACCTGAACTATAAAAGCATTACAAGGATGGAGCCATTCCATCAATGTTTGCTACCACTGCTGTTGACAAACATTCTTTCACATCTTTTTTTCATGTCATTTATTGATGGTTTAATTCCATAATGGCAAGTCTTGGAAGGACTCATCTTGTCTGAATTGTAGACTGTTCAGAATTAATCACTATTTCTTTTGTCTATCACTGCCTGTTCCTTCATGTCAATAAGTTTGCCATCATTGCATTACATTGCCTCAACAGGTTCTACAGTTGCTTTTTATTCTTGTGAAAATTTGTCATTTTTCTGTTATTTCAGTAAGGTGGAATTGTCCATAATAATGATGTGCAGATGTTATTTAATGGTAGAATTTCCATTCTAGGCTTTCTGTTCTTCAGCTCAAAAAATAGCAACAACAACAACAACAACAAGAAAATAATAAAGAAAAAAAAAAGATAATCAGAATTACCCATTTTCACCTTAGCTGGAACATAGGAAAAACCTACTGGCAAATGGAATTTTCAACAGGGAGTTAGAGGTGAAGTTGGTAGAAAAAAATAGTTACAGGTGGGAAGCTGATTGATGGATTGACTGATTGACTGAAAAGAAACATAACTGAAACGTATGCCCACTGAAGTGTACAGTCTCAGGGTTTTTTTGCACATAATCTCATTCCTCTTCATGCTGAGTAGAAGAGGTTACAGTAACATTTGTTACAATAGTTAGGCCTGTATTTGGAAGTTTCTTCTTCTGAAATCTGCAGACCAGGGATGTGTCCCTTCTTTCCTCATGCTGTTTCTTGAAAATGTACTTGAGGTGTGTTCTGTTGTGCTGGGTTGATATACTAATCTTCTGTTGTGATGAATATGCTGGAAAACATGCCACAGTCTTGTTCATTTTCTATTTCTTTTGCTAAGTGTATGTAGTTTCCATCTAGATCTGAAGTGTTTACAGAGAATTAACTTTTCTTTGATTTAGGTTTTCTCATCAGACACATTCTTGTAGTGTAGTTCAGTATTTTCGAAAACTTCATAATAAACTTCTCCAGAAAGAAAACACAAACTGAATAGAATATTTTTAATAAGAATAATAACTCAAGGACTTTAGTATCTCCCAGCTATTTTTCAAAGATAGCTTTACAGATATGTTTCCTTCATTGGCTTATCAGACACAGAGTTGCTGTTCTACTTATGACTACTTGTAAACTGTGTCTTTCCATCCTTAAGCATATGAATTCACAGAAAAAGAGTACTTTTGGTAGTGATATGCAGGGAGATTAAACCGATTTTCTGGTTTTATTTTGTATGATAGACTGCTATTTCTGCTGAGCTCTTAAAATTCAAACTTTGTGGCTACCCAAAGGTCAGATCTGACACCTGAGGTTTTGCTGGGGAAGAAAACCAACCTAACAGAAACTTTACGCTGACTTTACAGTACTGATAAGCTTTGTGATAGCAGCAGCAGGAAAGTCTATGGAAAGAGCTCTCCGCACAAGCACTCTCATTCAGAAAAGTGGTGGTCTGAGCAAATTAGGATAAATTCATTTGCTTCTGTGATATCCTGCAGAGCTAGAAATATGAGTACCTAAGGGCAATGTCTTTGCCCAAATTTAGACACACACACCCCCCAAAGGGAAGGGGATCGTCTAATACACCTGTCTGGTTAGTGGCAGAAGGTGAGGACCTCTAAGACCTTCAAAGGGAGCTCTGCTCCCTAAATTGGCTACTCTTGACCCATGCTGTGACTGTGGAGAGAACGAATAGGAAATGCTTAGTTCCACCCCCAGTCATGATGTAAGATGGCTGTCTTCTGAGAATAGATGCTAATGGAGCAGAAACAACTCTGACGATAAAAAAACCTGAATGCATGGTATGCCCCCGCTCCGTTCTTCATTCTCATACTAGCCTTGTGGTTAGAGCAGTCATCAGAAAACTGGTGACCTCTCTTGCCGTGAAGGAGAATGTGCTCTTTCAACTCCTCCTAGGACATTTTCTGCTTCTTCTGAGGTACCTGGGCCAATTTGTACCTGGTAGTGCCATTTTGCTTGTTGAAAGCAAATGTGAAGGTGCTCAAGCCACTTAAGAGGAGTCAGAGCCTCGGAATACAAATTTCTTATTAATCTTCACACCCCCGATGTGGCCAGAGTCAAATTCACTCTTGACTGTTCTCTGTCTTCCCTATGATTTATAATCCCCAACATGTAGCATCCCAGTTTCAGTGGGCAGTGTGAAGGGTTCTTCCCATGACATAGAAGCCTGTAGAGACCTTAGAAGCTGGGTCTTCTGGTTTCTGGATAAGTGTTCTGAATGAAAGCTTTGCCTGGGCATTGTGGATTGTTCTTAGTCTGAGTTGTAAATTATTTTACACTGGAGGGAAATCCTTGCCCTTCCCAGAGGATGGGGTTCTGAGTGTCTAGAGTGCTGCCTCTCTTAAGCATAGAAGAGACCTTGAATGATTTCAGGCAGTGCTGGGCATCACATGTATGGAATTTTTGCTTGAGGTGTGGGTCAGTCCTATTTTCTAAATCCCAGTTCAGGCAATATTTAGCTAGAAATACATGACAGCTGAATGATAGACAGTTTGTTTTCATTGGTAATGGAAATGCATACCAGGGAAGAAGTCTCCTGCTAGTCTGCAGCTTCTTCAAAGTAAGAAAATAGCAAATCTTACTACTGTCTGGATGTGCAGTGTCTGACCCAGTCATGTCCATGTCACTCACCTGTCCTATCACATCCATAGCAGTGTGGGCATGTCTGCACTGGGGCTGGCTGAGGCAACATGGAGCTGGCCAGGGAGCATCCTTGGCTTGGTGGCTGAACCTATTAGTGTGTTACATAGTATGTGCATATGTAATGTCACCTGAGGACGTCAGACAATTTATTTAAGACATAAGAGCCTCAAGATCGTTACTGACCTAATCACACAGGCTGTAGCACTCGTTCATGTGCAGTCATCTGAATGAACCATGCAGGGTGGCTGGCACTTGGGAGTCCAGTACACAGTGCATGATCACTCCATGGAATCAAGTGTATGTGAGGGCTTACATGTCATGATTTGTCAGTCTTTGCAGGACAGGTATTCACTGAACTCGTGCATTTTAAATAATTTTTAATAATCTTTATTACTTATTTGTACTTCAGCATTAGGGATGTTTATGTACCCTGACAGATACCAACATGTCCACATTAGGTAATAAAACGAAGCATCCTTGAATTTTCCTTCTTTTAGGCCTACTTTTTGGAATAGCTCTTTTGTAAAGATAAAGGAGGTGGAATATGGTTTATCTTTGAAACCAAGGGGTAATTTCCCTGGAGATGGAGAGGCCCAGAAGTGCCCAAAGCAGCTGTTTTTGTATGCATGTTTTTTCCCAGATCCCTCACTTTAATGCAAATGGAGACTGCAGTTGACATGGTGGCCCTGTGAAGCTATGTACTGTGTCTACAGTCTAGACCTTACCTCTGTGGAACAATGTTAGCTTCATATTTCAATGGCAATTTGAACACAAGATAGGTTTCATTTCCTGTTGCACTCACATAGCACTGAGTGACCAATTTAAAAAAAACCCAGACAAACAGTGGAGTGATAGTCAGTGAGGCAGTGCCTATAATGGAAGAGCATAGCTCCAGAACTGTAGCTCATGTGCTGCTGACCAGGATGCTTACGGGCCCCAATGTCTATCACAGGTGAGTGAACTCAGTGAGGTTTCAACAGAGCTCAGTGCTGTGTTACTTAAGTGGCTAGTAAAAAACACCAAAGAAGAGACTGTGCCAGAAAATCTGTTTGCCAAAAGGGCTTTGACACTTCAGTGAAACTGGGATTTGGAACAGGAAACAATCTCTTGACATAAAATAATAGGTTTCTTTGCTTAGAAATACAAAAACTTGCCACCTTACGTTTATTCTCAGTGCTCAAAATCCATCAGTATCGTTATCTTCTCTCTGGATGAATATTTACCATATACCATATAGCCGTGTTTCTCTATATTTCTGAGCCACAAAGAATGGAAGTTTGTTACTGTGAGCTGCTTTTTTCTTTTTTTTTTTTTTTTTCAGCAGGTTTTCTGCTCCAGAGCAAGAACAAAGAGGAGTAAAGGAACGATCCTTTTCAAAAAACACAACTTGAGACCTTAGGGGAACAGATCTCCAAGCTCTGCCAGAATTCCTGGTTTCAGGGAAGGAAAATTGCTCTTTTGGCTCTTAGCATAATTATTAATCACAGTACTTGTGAGATTAAATGAAATAACTCACACAAACACACATAAAAGGATTTTAAACTCAAATAAGAGTTACCCTCACTTGTGTGTTTTTCTGTTTCTCTAAGTAAGAAAATATAAGAAAATAAGAACTATCATACCAGCTTGCACAACCTCCCATACCCCCAGGTCTTTTTCCTGTTGCTAACCAAAAGCCCAAGCCATTAAAAACAGGCAAAGGAGAGGATGATTAACCCTGCCAGTGTCAATCATGTGGGTCCTCAGTATAAAGTAGCTTCTCCAACAGCATCTTAAATGGTGATCAATGTATCTCTCCTTCCTAAGTTTGAGTCATGCCTTTTGAACACATTTGTGCAACTACTTTTGACAACTTCATGTGGCAATTAGTTTCCATTTTTATGTGAAAGCATACTGTTCTCTGCTTTAACCATGTGCCTGATAATTTCCCTATTTCTTTTATTATGAGAGGTACTGAAAAATCATTCCCTGTGTAATTTTTCCTAGTACCAAAAGTATTTCCTTTTCTCAGCTGGAGAGTGCCAGTCAATTTAGTTTATGCTTGTAGCAAAGGCCCTCTGTACCTCTGCTATCCTTACTGCTCTTTTTAGTAACATTTTGCTGCTTTTATATGCTTTTTGTCACTGGCAACCAGAATTATATCCAGTGCTCAAGATAAGTATATGTTGCATCACTATAACAACATTTCCTGTTTTGCTATCTGTTCTTTTGCTAATAACTCCCCACAATCTGTTTGCCCTCTTGGCAGCTGCTGAACAACAGGCTGTTTTCAGAGAAAATCCAAAATGGTCCCAAGATGTCCTTCCCAGGTAGTGAAAGCTGATCACTTTCTATGTGTAAGATTATTTCTCCAAGAATAGTGCTTTGTGTAGATGAATGTCTAACAATACCTAGTCAAATAAAGCTAGAGGTCACCTGATCTCATGGGATTTCCTGTGAAAACTTATCCACTGTCCAAATGCAATCATTCTGCTACAGAACTGACTGACAGAGTGGCCTTTGCATTTCAATTAGTTTCATAGGAACTATGAAACTCCCAATATTTGGGTCCTGTCCTAGAGCCTCAGTCCCGGACTGGTGTGTCTGGGAGCCAGGGGTGGTTAGTATGGCTGTCAGGCTCTGGTGTGTGATGAAGCTGTGGCTTGGTGAGGAGAAAGAGAGATGTACCTGCTCATGTCATACAATGCAGAGCATGCTCTTCACTGCTAACATGGGAGGTCTTTAGCAAGTTTGCCTCTGCAGGCTATTAACTGTAGAACAAGAAGTCCAGGAAGAGTTTGGCCTCTCGTCATGGACTCTGAGAACAATCAGACAGGAGTGTTGAAACCAGTAACTCTTGAAGGCACGGAGGTCCTCAGAAGCTGCTAGGAGACCATGCAAGCTCTGCTGCTGCCTGTGGAAATGAGGTGGAACAGAGATGTTTCTAATCAAATACTTTTGGATAAAAAACCAGACATGAACTGACCTCCATTTCTGGCTGAATCCATGCTGAGAACTCGTATTTCTAGTGTAGGCATTGATTAGCTGTGGGTTAATCTCCTTACAGAGGCTCTGGGGGAGCTTGTGCTCCAGTGCCTCCAAGAGCTGCTGCCCAGAAATCATTGATAGACCAAAAGTCCAAAGAATAAGTGGCTTTGAAAAATGTTTGCTTAATGTGAAGGGACTCCACCATTCAGCACTGAATTCCTGTGTAGTAGTGGGTTGCCCGTATTATACCACCTACATCCTACAGTGAAAGCAGATGAGGTATGGCTCTTCCTGTATCTTCCCAGCAACTGCTGCTTTTTATAGGCACCTCTCAGGCCAAAGCATTGTACACAAAGACCTCTCAAATCTGTGAAGTAGCTCTGGTGAAGTCCTGCCTGGGATTGCTACAGGCCGTAGTTATATACAGGTTGTTTTCCATGTAGAATCCTATGGAAATGAGGAGTTTCAGCTGGGGGTGAATAGAAAGGTGAGCAATCAATACACCAAGACTGTGTTATATAGGAGGAGTAAGCATGGTGATCATGGATGAGAGCAAATAGCTCATTTTTAGATTGATGGGAAGAGAAGCTTGGTTCCTGGAACAGCTTATCTCCCAAGAAGGCTTTCAGGAAATCATGTGGAATGCTGCAGGAAGGTTTTCTATAAACAGAGGAGTTTTGGTTAGTGACGGGAGAGAAAAAGGTTGTGTTGAGTTTATATTTTCATGGTGAAAGAAACAAGCCTGAAACCTCAGGTAATAAGTGCTAAAAGGAACTCTGCATGTCATTTGGTGTCTTTACAGCTTACAGAGATAGGCAACTGTCTATATTCCTAAAATTTCTTGCAGCTGGCCAAGCTGGGTACCTACAGTTCTACAATAAACAGCCCAATTGCTGACATACTTTGTCCTGGTTTCCATGTAACTAGCTGTAGGGAGCCAGGGCCAGAGAAGGTTTTCACACTCATAGCCCTCCCTGCTTTGACAGGTGCTCTAAGGATTTCTGAACTCTAGCAGGGGACTCCTTGGGGTCTGGACATCTGGCTGCTTCAACTAGAGAAAAACTAACAAAAATGTTGATTTTTTTTTTAATTCTAGAAAAAATAAGTTGGGTGACATTTCCTTTTCGGAAAATTTCAGAAGTTCTAGTTTCTGTGAGAAGCCTTGTTTTTCTTTCCAAAACAGTTTAAACTTTCAGGGAATGCAAGCTCCAAGTTGCAGCCAGATCTGACAGTAAATAGAGTGAGATAATTACCACAGAAAATGTTCTTCAACAACTCAGTCCATAACCTATAGACAAAATAAGACATTTTTCTAAAATAGTGTTATTATCAAAAAATTATATATTTTTACAACTAAAGCTCTGCTCCTGCATGCTGCCAGTATGTCATGACCCTCTTTCATCAGTAAGACATTAACTTCCAGTAATTCTGGAAACAAGACTTTTTAGTAAGAAGTCCTTATAAACAATATTCCTTGTCAGCAAATTATCTTCAATGACTTTTCGGAGAACCCCAATTCATTTTAGTTGTGTAAATGAATAAGAACTGTGTCTTCTGGATCAGTTATGGTTTCCAGAATGCCATGTATTTGTAGAATTTTCTTCCTAAGAAATGGCGTAGAAAAAACTCATTCGCAGGGAAGAGGTCAGATATAAACAACAAAGATGCGCTGAATAATCCTCTGTTTCCACAGTAATGGAAAATAGAGTGGGTGCTGCAGAAAAGGAGGTTAGATTCCCATGCACTCTGAGGAGAGGGTTGACTGTAAGAATCATAGAATGGTTTAGGTTGGAAGGGACCTTTAGAGGTCATCTAGTCCAACCCCCCTGCAGCGAGCAGGGACATCTTCAACTAGACCAGGTTGCTCAGAGCCCCGTCCAACCTGACCTTGAATGTTTCCAGGGATGGGGCACCTACCACCTCTCTGGGCAACCTGTGCCAGTGTCTCACCTCCCTCATTGTAAAAAATTTCTTATATCCAGTCTGAATCTACCCTCCTTTAGTTTAAAACCATTACCCCTTGTCCTGTCACAACAGGACTCGCTAAAGAGGTTGTCCCCATCTTTTCTATAGTCCCCCTTTAAGTACTGGAAGGCTGCAATAAGGTCTCCCCGCAGCCTTCTCTTCTCTAGGCTGAAAAACCCCAACTCTCTCAGCCTGTCCTCATAGAAGAAGGTGCTCCAGCCCCCTGACCATCTTCGTGGCCCTCCTCTGGACCCGCTCCAACAGGGCCATGTCCTTTCTGTGTTGGGGGCTCCAGAGCTGGACGCAGCACTGCAGGTGGGGTCTCACCAGAGCAGAGCAGAGGGGCAGAATCACCTCCCTCGCCCTGCTGGCCACGCTGCTTGTGATGCAGCCCAGGATATGGTTGGCTTTCTGGGCTGTGAGTGCACATTGTTGGCTCATGCCCAGCTTTTCACTCACCAGTACCCCCAGGTCCTTCTCTGCAGGGCTGCTCTCAATCCCTTCATCCCCCAGCCTGTATTGATACCGGGGGTTGCCCCGACCTAGGTGCAGGACCTTGCACTTGGCCTTGTTGAACCTCATGAGGTTCTCACAGGCCCACCTCTCCAGCTTGTCCAAGTCTCCCTGGATGACATCCTGTCCCTCAGGTGTGTCAAGCTCAGCTTGGTGTCATCTGCAAACTTGCTGAGGGTCTGGGGCTTCTGAAATTGTCTATGCTCTTGCACCAAGCAATGACCTCTTAGATCTAATGGTCTTTGACTTAAAATTTGGAAGATTTCACTTAGAAACACATTGTCTGTGCCCTGAAATTATTTGAACACAGGAGGGCTGATTTATTCAACTCTTTTTTTTTTTTGTGGATAAACTTTGGATAGTTTTCTTGTGCAAAGGTACTTGCCTGCTTAGACTCACTTTCACCTCTGTACTGTAAGGCATTCTCACCTCCAAGGACAGGATCACCTGTGGGAACAGATGATCCTAGGGTCTCAGTGGAGTATTTTTATTTCCATAAGAGCAACAGATGTACTGCAGCGATCCTCTCTCTGGTGGGCTTTGTGATCTCCCCATGGGGATCCTGCTGGCAGCCTGGTGACATTCAGAACAGCTGTTGTTCTTTTCATTCCTGCTGGCTGTATCCAGCCTCTGTGGGATGGTGGTGCATGAAGCAGAGAAATTGAGAACTTCTTTAGAATGGGAATCTGTTTTTAAGATACAAAGGCTTTGGTGATGATGTTGAGATTTTCAGTTGAATGTTGTCATTGGCCTGACAAGCATAACTCAGTTTTAAGATCTTTTATAAACTGCTGGTGATCAAATAACTTCCCAAGTAACATACCAATGTGCAACCCACAGGTAAATACCTGCCAGCCACATTAAAAAAGACAGATATAATTCTTGCTAGTTTATCCAATTGCTTCCTTCAAGATACTCTTACCTCTGTTTTGCATCCTCTGAACTTTAATACACTAGCTGGCAACTATAGTGGAGCTGAAAACCTGATAAGAGACTTAATAGCTCTGCCTTGGTGGGATAAAGGAGAAAGATGAGTGTGATGAAAATACTGATGGCTTTATAACACTTAAATTCTTATTAATCCTTTTCTGTTCACATGCATGTCCTCACCTACTGTTGTGTGGGACCCTGCCATACCCGTTGACCTTGGCTGGCTGCCAGGTGCCCACAAAACCTCTGTATCATTCTTGCCCCTCAAAGGACAAGGGGAGAAAATACAACAAAAAGCTCATGGGTTGAGATAAGGACAGGGAGATCACTTACCAATTACCATCACAGGCAAATCAGACTCAACTTGGGGAAATTAATTTAATTTATTGCCAATTAATAACAGAGTAGGATAGTGAGAAATAAAACAAAACTAAAACCACCTTTCCCCCACCCCTCCCTTCTTCCCAGGCTCAACTTCACTCCCAGTTCTTCTACCTCCTTTCCCTGAGTGGTGCAGAGGGGTGGGGAATGGGGGTTGCAGTCAGTTCATAACACTTTGTTTCTGCTGCTCCTTCCCCTGCTGCAGTGTGAGGTCCCTCCCATGGGAGACAGTCCTTTGCAAACTTCTCCAATGTGGGCTCTTCCCACGGGCCACAGTTCTTCACAAACTGCTCCAGTGTGGGTCCTTTCCATGGCAGGCAGCCTTCAGAAACTCCAGTGTGGGTCCCCTACAGGCCACAGGTCCAGCCAGCAAAGCTGCTCCTGCGTGGGCTTCCCATGGGCTACAGCTTCCTTCAAGGCATCTCCACCTGCTCCAGTGTGGCGTCATCCCCGGGCTGCAGTGTGGATATCTGCTCCACCATGGTCTTCCATGAGCTGCAGGGGGACAGCCTGCCTCACCATGGTCTCCACAGGCTGCAGGAGAATCTCTGCTCCAGCACCTGGAGCACCTCCTGCCCCTCCTTCTTCACTGACCTTGGTATCTGCAGGGTTGTTCCTCTCACTTTGTCTTACTCCTCTCTCACAGTTGCTGTGCAGCAGTTTTTACTCTTTCTTAAATATGTTATCACAGAGACACTAGAGTTGCTGATAGGCTCAGTTTTGGCCAGCAGTGGGTCTGTCTTGGAGCCAGCTGAAACTGGCTCTGTCCAACATGGGGGCAGCTCCTGGTGTCTTCTCTCAGAAGCCACCCCTGCACCCCCTCAATACTTGCCACAGAAACCCAAGACGTTCTGGTTAGGCATATACCCCTCAACAGTGTCTTCTTCAGATAACTGCCTCAAACTTCTCAGTGAAAGGAACCAGAAGAGCTATTTGGGGATCAGTCCATTCTTCTTTATCACAATGTGGGTAGTAATAGGACTGCATGATTAATGATAAAGACCAGGGGCAACTCTTACCTTGGGGGAAGAGGAGTCCATCCCCATCAGAATAATATAACCCTTGAAAAATCTTTCTAATTTCCCTGTTGCACAAAGCCTGAGGTGCCTATGCTAGCCACAAGTAAGGCACCAAATCACAGAGGAACAGGAAGGACACTGCAACTTCAGTAGGGTGGATCCCCACCAGCTAAAAAACATTAGACCTACCATAGGAATGGACACACCCAACAACAGCTTCGCCTGCCTTCCAACCATTTGCTGACTCCACCAGTGCTCCTTAGGATGGCCTCGACAGATGTAGATAGTGAAACCTTCCCTGCCAGGGTCACTTCTGTCCAGGCGTCCCCTACTGTGTGTAGTTAAACCTGCAAGCAGGGTGCAAAAAATGCGCACAGCAATTATTTCCTGGCTAATAGAGGTATTAGACACGCAAGACTAATAGCTGCTAGGCTAAGCACTGTTTTTTGGAGCAGAGTGAACCTCACGTCACTGAGTTGCTGTTCTCCTGTCTCTGCTTTTTATCTGTGGATTTTATATTTTTCTTGTGTGTGTCATCGTTTTTCCTTTTGAATGCTTGAACTCCTAACTCTTATGTTCTCAATAACTTCATTCAATCTGGGCTTTCGCTTCTTGTATCTAGAATGGCTTTAACTTCCATTCTTTTCACAGTTCAGGAGTGATTTTGCTAACACAATTGAGTTAAGTTCATAAAGCCATGCTGCACCAAAACCAGCGATTGAATCACAGACAGCTGAGTCTATGGGCCATTGACTCCTAGTGCTGGTAAGGACTTGTGGGGCCAACCACAGCATCTTGCAACCAATACCAGTTTTTTCTTTAAGGTCTGACACCTAGTGCCAGCTCCACTAGGTTTCCAGCAAACTTTTCCAGTGCTTCACTACCTTTCCTGTTAAAAGATTTTTCCTGCTGTCTTGCCTAACTATTCCCTGCTTCAGTTTAAGCCCATTGCTTCTTGACCTCTTTGCTTGGAGAATGGATTATTCTCTTGCTTGCTGAAGTGCTATGCATACAAGTTGCCAAGGGAGCATGATGCAACTAACTCCTCAAAGAAATTTCTTGATGTATTTCTGTAAGCAGATTTTTCCATATGCTTATCAGAAAGGATTTTTTTGTAGGGCCAACAATTATGAAGCATTCAACATCAATTGTAGTGTCTTATGAAAGCTGCAGAATGGCATTTTCTTGGCTGACAACTATCCCCTTTAGCCAGGAGCTCAGTTTCCCACTTGCATCATGTTCTGGGAACAACCTGGGCATGGGGAATGGACCACAGGATGAAGGGCTCTTCTGAGGTATGGAGCAACACAATGAGCATCTCTGTTCTAAGTTTCAATGGACTTTATGATAGAAGAACTTATCCTGTATCCAGGCAATGGAAGTTTGCTTGAACTGAATATATTTAACCTTTCCCTAGAGTAACATGACATGTCGTGATGAGAGGATGCTGAATCTACCATTGAACACAGATGGTTACTCCAGACTTTTTGTCTGAGTCTCTAGCATCAGAAAATGAGTAAGGCCTTGATTCTGATGACACTGCATGAACCTGAGCAAGGAGGAGTTTGTGAGCTTTTCAAGGTAGTTATCTGAGCTGACCCTGAACAGTTGACCAAAGCATTGTGAGATTTCATTTTTGCAGGACTTTTTTAGCTCGTTTGCATTTTCTGTCTCATATGAGGAGTGCAACCCCTAGACCACTTCAAAGGAAATGCTATACCAAGAACTGGGGAAAGCATAGGTGTGACATCAGAAATATTTTTGCATACTGGTGTATAATTGCTACATCTTTGTGTATGGATGTGGAGTTGTTACATGCTGACAGCAGAGTCCCAGGAATACTGGGAGTTATAAATGGTATTCATAACTCTGCCAGGGAGAAATAAGGGTTTGAATGACCATAGCATAAAATCTTATTTGGTTAAAGAAAGAATGAACATTTGATTCTCAAAATATCTTCAAGGGTTATTCTGCTAAGATGTGCAAAGCTGATTTGTCCCCTGGAATTTGACTGATTTGGTACTGAAATTACCCCTTTAGGCTGGCGGCTGCAAAAGAAGGGGATAGTTTGGGACCTTTGGTCTGATGGGTCCAGGTTTAGGGCTTGTTGTTTAGAAGGCTGCTCAGCAGTCTTGAACAGTGCTCCCTAAAAATGTCTTTCACACATTTGGTGGCCCATATGGCCTCATGAATACCTACACTTGTGGGTCACTGTTCACTGGGTCATGTCCACCGCTGTGGTGACTTCTCTCACTCCCTCTTGATCTCCTAGAGTTGCTTCTGGATTTCCTGGACCTGCTCTGTGCCTCCAAGCCTTCTTTCCCTCAGAGATTTAATTTAGCTGCTGATGTATCAGCCTTTTTTATCAGCTTAGCTTCAGTGAAGCAGTTTCCTTAACTAAAAACTGTTCCTGGTGTTCCAGTGACTTTTAGAGCTGTTCTCTGGGAGCTGCTGCCTGACTAGCCCAGGCAAAGTTGTCGCTTGCTTTCAAACAAAATCAGTTTCAAAACACCCTCTGCCGGCTGAGTTTTCCTTGTTTATTCTCCCCAGGCGTGTGAGAAAGCCAAAAACCAGCCAGCAGATTTATTTCAGTATAATCATGCTAAAATGGAATAATTTGTGATTAATGGAAAACCTATGCTTTTGGTAAAAGATGTCTGATTAATTGGAACTATGAGATGTCATCTCTGATAGGTACTTAAGGTTACTAGGGTAATTTGCATGTTCTGCTCTGTTCAGTGGGAGGTGTCTCAAAATGAAGCTGTATGTCTTGCTCCTACAGATATGAATTGCACAAGCCAGTTAAAAAGAGTTCCCAGTAATATCTGGTACAAGCTACAACAGAGAAATCAGTGCAAAGGACCCAGCCACAGAGACCAAGCCACTTCTCTGCTTTCTAAATTTTCTAAATGGTAGGTGAAATTTTTATATTATCATTTAACCAAAAATAACTGAAGTATTTTATAAGAAAGTTTATCTCAGTTCACTTCTGTGCTTCTTTATGGCAAGAAAAAATATTAGATTAAAATAGTGGATACACTTATGTGATAGACAAATAATTTTGGGACCAACATAAAGATTTACCTTATAATGAAGTGTATTTGCCCTCACTTTTCTGGCAGATACTTGTACTAGTTATTCAATGACACAGAAAATATTCACTGTGCAATATATTTTTCAGAGTTTAGTACTTTTATGTACTTCCTTGCTTCAAAATGTTATGTAAGAATAATGTGTATATCAATTCTAGCATTTCCATACTTTAATATTGAAATTCCTAAATTTTACACTTACAGCTGTAACTAGTGTAGGTGTTAACTACTGTGAGTGCTAGTTCTGAAATAAGTTCAGTGTTACTGTTGCTATTTTAATAGCCCATTTTCAGTCAGATTGGGTTTTCTGGCTTGATGAAAGAACGAAAATAACTTTCAAAAGTTGAATGAATGAATTGTATGTCTTAGTAAACAAATCTCACACGACTGTATGTCACAGTATGTTTATGTTGTGAAGTCTGTTAAGCTTTTTAAAGTAGAAATTGTAATAACATTTCCAAGTTTTGTTAGTATGTAAGGTATGGTACTTCTATAATGTTTGTTCACTATAGAAACAGTACTATCAACAGTTTGTTGCCAAATACAATTTTGGAAAAAAAAATCACAAATATGTTACTAACACAGTTGCCTTTGGAGAAGCAAGGAGTTAAGCCCTACAGACTACTGCTTCTGCAACATAAGTAGGGGGTTCCCAGTTCTTTCATCTTCCTTTGATATTCGATCATTAGGGGCTAGATTTTGACATATTTAAGTAGTTATTCCAAATCTCTGTATGTAGATCTAATGCTTTTTCAGCTTCATATTGAAGTTTTCCTTCACAGAGCTTAGAATTACACTCATAATATACAGTTATTGTGAGCTATAGGAAGAAAGAGATTTAGGGAAAATGTCTCCTTATCTTTTTTCCCCTGAATATTAGCAGTCTAAATTCATAGAATCATTGAATCATAGAATTTTTTAGGTTGGAAAAGACCTTGAAGATCATCAAGTCCAACCTCAATGATCCTGCAGAAAACTCAAAATTGTTCACAACCATCTTGAAAGATTATCACATCAAGGCAAAACTGCAATTCTTTTGGATCCCCCCCTCCAACTTTTTGCATCTCTTACTTGTTCCTACTGTAAGCAAATATATGACCTGTAAGCACTGAAAAAAGAAGGGTTTATTCTGAATTTCTTGTCACAGTTCAAAGAAAGCATTGATAAAAGAGCAGTTTATCAATTATCGACAGCTTTTGAGATTAGGAATTCTACAAGCCAGTGTCCAGCCAGTATTTTTGGATTCTATTTTCCAAAAATTGAATGAGCAAAAATAATGTGTGCCACAAAGCAATAAGATAAGCCGATGTGTTATCTTTTAACTGCCATGACTTGTACTAATTAGCCAACACCATGATTTAAGATTAAGTTTTTCCTATGAGAACCTAAAAAGAAAATACGAACTCTTCCCATCTAATGCAAAATTAAGCCTTTCTGTTCACAAAAGTCATAGTTACTTTTGTAAATATGCTGCACTCAAACTGAGTAAGAGCCAAGACATTACTATGTACACATTATACTTCTCAGATAACCTTTAAAAGTGTTGTCCCTCAAAAATAAGAGTACTTTAATAAGCTTCCATCCTTAGATAATCTACCCAGAGAAAAAGAAAAAGAAAAGGTATATAGGAGGACCCAAAAATCTGTTATACAGGTTTTACTTCAGACAAATGCAATAAAACATAAGTTCTAAATAAATCTGCAAAAGCAGAAAGAAAACTCACTATTTCCAGAAATTATGGCCTTTGTCTCTCAGTGCTTCAAGCTACAGGGACTTCTTCCTTTTGATTGTGGGACGTGAGGTGTCTTAGTGCCTTTATCTCATGCCTCATAATAGCCTTTTTATTTGAGCTCAGTATCACAGATATATGGGTGCTTTCATTCTGCTTTGCTCAGAGTAATGTCACAAGCTGTAAGGCACTAGTGAATCAGTCCTTCTCTTGCTATTTACTGTCTAGAACTGCAGTCTCTGCCTCAGTTTTTATTGAGGTAATTCGTCAGTCTGCTGATGACTTTAGAAAATGCAGACAGAATCACATTGCTCTTTTAATTGCCCGAGCTCTTTGTATTTTCAGGGAACATTCCTCTTTAATTAGAGCCCTGTATATTGCACGTATTCACATGCACAAACCCAAACTCTACTTAAACTGTCACCAATACATGAAAACTTAAAAATAGGGGGGAAATCGATAAAGCAATCGTCAAAGTTAGGCAGGGAGAATCTGTCCTTTCAGCACAACTATTTTGCACTGTTTTGTGCAGGCTGGTAGCCCAGTATGTGCAAGATTTCTTGAAGACATACTTTTTCAAGAAACAGAAGGTTAAATGCAACAACTGGCAAGTACAATGATAGGCAAATACAAATTTCTTACTCCTGAATCATTCTGGCACTTGTTAGAAGAGTTGGTGAGGGCAAGTAATTGGCTGTCTTAATTCCTGGACAAAGTTCTATCTCAAAAACGGAGAAAGCACAGCTCCTTGCAACTTTTTGTTGCAAAGGAACGTTTTGTTCCTTTTCCAGGAATGCAATAGCACTGGCCGTAAGGGACTCGCCATTATCTCCAATAGCAGTATCAGTTGTGGCCAAGTACAAAATAGAAAAATACAAAGAAAAATACAAATAAAACATCAAATGAGAAAGAACTTAATTTCGGGCAGTCATCGAGTCTAGTCTGTGAAACCGGTTTTCCTTCAAAATCCATCACTTCACTTTTTGTCTTCATACTGAAGTCTCTGCTTGCTTAAACAAAATAGCTCTAAAAAGTAGTAGGACAGTTAGTTTAACAGCTGGTATACCTCACTGGGGAAAATACATTCATGCAACAGAACCAAACACTTGGAGGGAAAAGGCTTATAGCAGAGAAGGAATATTCTGAATATTTTTTTGTCTATTTAATTACTCAAATAATCTAATGATATTAAAGTTTATTTATTATTCAGCTTAGAATTCTTCACTTAGCTGATTCTTAGGGTCTGTTTTGAGACTTCACTGTGGAGGCTTAGTTGATGCAGATGTATCCAATCTCAGTTGTATGAACTAGCCCTGCTGCAGCTAGTGTTTTGTATATCATGTTTGCTCATGTGTATACACATACATGTATTTTGCATGCTGTAGGCATTCAGCATCTGATGGCACAGTTCTCTGGAAGGCTGCATAAATACCCTTTGGAGGGATTCACCTTCCCTTGCTCCACCACTAGTTCTTACTATGTATATATCCTGCTGCAGTCCGAGGCATGTTGGTCAGTCCCTCTCCGGAACAAGTGAGCCATTTTGAATGTATGTGGGTACCAAAGAGTTTAAAGTCAGCTTGAAAAACTGGCCATCTGGCTGGACAGAAGGACCTTTTAGGAAGAAAAGGTCTCCTCTTCACACGCCAATGCTAAATATCAAAGTCACAAATATCTGGAGATGGTGAATAGCTCTTGTGAACTGCAAGTGAAAAAAGTCATTTCTGTGAGAAAAAAACAAGTGAGACATAAGTTAACCAAAGCTGCCTTGAACGAATATTAGGTGCAGTAACAGGTAGTGAAAAACAGTTAACTAGAGTGGAAATTAGTGCAGAGAATGAAGTGGTGTTTTAGAGCAGATCTAAATCATAACAAGGCTCAGTGAAACCAAGTCAAGGAAAATCAGTTCTCAGAAAGATTAAAGCTAGATGGTGGTGTTTTGATTTTACGCAGAAAGATAGAAATGGAATGGGTAGATATCTCATGGATTGTGGCAATGAGGTGCTCACTGCAGTATGCCAGAGAAACTTTTGATCATGCTCCGGATGCGCTGTTCAGGAGATTGAGACCCCATGTATCTATCAAATGTTGCTCATATCAGCTGAATAGTCAACTGGTTTCAAATATGTGCAGGGCATATGAATCTCCCTTTTTTTTTCTCAGGAGAATATGAAGTCATGAGTCCCCATATCATTTTTCAGCTGTGATCGAAGTAGACCTTAGCTGATGAATTAAGTCAACAGAGTTGCTGGCAAATACAAATCAGTTTAGCTCCTGAATTGGATCCAGGCCTCTAATAATTGGGATATGAGCAGTGGATGTTGTTTACCTTGACTTCAGCAAGGCATCTGACACTGTCTCCCATAACATCCTCATTGACAAGCTAAGGAAGTGTGGGTTGGATGAGTGGACAGTGAGGTGGATAGAGAACTGGCTCAACAACAGAACTCAGAGAGTCATCATCAATGGGGCAGAGTCTGGTTGGAGGCCAGTAACTAGTGGTGTCCTCCAAGGGTCTGTACTGGGTCCAGTCCCGTTCAATATATTCATCAATGATCTGGATGAAAGGATGGAGTGTAGCCTCAGCAAGTTCGTTGATGATACCAAGCTGGGAGGAGTGGCTGATATGCCAGAGAGTTATGTTGCCATCCAGTGAGACCTGGACAGGCTAGGGAGCTGGGCCAAGGGGAACCTCATGAAATTCAACAAAAGCAAGGGCAAGGTCCTGCACCTGGGGAGGAAC
>VZTV01094005.1:788-15176 GCA_013400875.1 Anhinga rufa
TGCTGGGCCATAGCGCCATTCTGCCACTTTAGGCTTTGTATCTGTCACTTTGTCTATATCACCAGTTGACTGGGAAAATTTCGATTCCACAGGTGCCATCATGGTAATCTGAAGCACAGTGAAGAAGAGCATGGTTACACTAATGGTCTATCCAAGTGTCAGTAAGAGGTTTCTTCCTTTCAAGTTCCCAGCTTATTCTTGAAGGAGAAAAGTATTTCTAAGAGTGCTTTTCCATACTTACTAGCTGCCTTAAGAATGTTCTGCAATTAGACTTCTGAGAACACAGAGATTTCTTCTTGNTGTGTATCACAGATGCAGCCTTCTCAGTAAGAAGCCATCACCTGAAGTCACTGACTAGTATCTGGAGAAGACCTTCTGCGTAGCTGAAATACAAGCCAACCCTGTCCTCCAGTTTTATTTTGGAGGAAAAGCTCTTTACTCTAGGAGTCACTGTCCAATCCACTACTACCCCCAGTCCTAGCTGGCGACCCTCTCTAAGTCTCAGATATCCCACCTCATCATCTGAAAGGCACTGCTCAGGAGGGGGAGGAGCAGCAAACTCATATTCCCAAGGAGACTTTCCTTCCATTCCACTCTCAATTACAACTTCACCCTCCTGTATCTGCACTTCTTGTGCCAACTCCCGATGTTTCTTCTTGCGTTTCCTTCGGGCACTACGCCAAACCGATGGAACATTCTTTCCAGGGCCAAAGAGACGCAGGAAACGCAGCACCTAGAATAGGAAAAAAAGAGGGTCAGAGAAAAAAAACACTGTGGAATATTCCATCTGTCTGTCCCTCACCTGAAAAGCAGTAATGAAAGAGAGCACTCTGAAATTCTGAAGCTTGGCCTGTACTACAATCCCAACCCCTGATGCAATCAATCTCTTGGTTATACTTGAAAAAAAGTTTGATCCATATTTGATGGATCCTTCCTTTTCAAAAGGATTCATTCTTAATTTCAGACGCAAAGAAACTCAACAGAGGGGAGAAAGATTGCCTTTACGTACTGGGCATGTGGTAAGACACCACCTGGAAATAATTATTTTCATTTTGAACAATCCACAACCTTCAGAAAAACACATGGAGATTGAAAAAGAGTTAATAAAATTATTGGCAAAAGAGACAAAGCTAGAAACAGTTATATAAAGCAGAGATTTCTTAAGCAACTGGATAAAAACAAATAACACGGTCCAGAAATAATACACTCATTTTGATTTCCATCATAACGCATCTCCCCTAAATGCACGCTGCATACCTCCACAACCTGCACTAATGACAATGACAAACTGTCTCTTCCATTTCTTCTACAATTATTATTGCTGTTTTTAAGCGCTGATAATTGTTTCTTCAGAGCACTCTTTACAAGAGGGAAAGCATTATTCCCAAATTAACTGACAGATTCGGGAAACGGGAGTTAGAACCAAAGATTTGTTAAGAGACATCCTATTAATGTTCCCTGTTAATCCGTTACATTGATCCCCAAAAGAAAGAATGTTTATATGACCACTTTGTCCATCTCTGCCCACATCCACGATATCCTTCTTCCCAAAACTCCCCCAGATTACTTCTGAACCCTTTGGCCAGTTCTAATGAGCTTTCACCAAGAGCAAAGGTCTCAGACATAGTTAAACTGCTAACAGTTTAATGAAACACAAAGTCTGCTTCTTCACATGCTATTTTAAGTGGCTTCATGAAGAAAAACAGTGCTACATTAACATGCACATTCTCAGACATCAACCAATCCTCATAGCCAAATCTACAGGATTTCAGGCTTTCCCAGCTCTAGGGCTCATTAATTAATTATTAAAAGAGCTCAACATTAACAGCTTGCACCGATTTCTGCACCCACTGGGTACGTTCAACACTGAACCAGTCCTGACACTATATGTTGAGCACCAAAGAAATGAACACACCAACTGACACAAAATACAGTAACACAGGAAATGCCAAATTTGCAAAAGCCAAGAGAACATCCAGAAGGTTGATTTCTGTGCTGAGCCTCACCTACATTTCTAGTAGACAGAGGTTAGCTAAATCATTAAAACATGACATTTAGCTATGCCAATTGCTCGGCTCCTTACACAAAGCCTGTGATGAAGCCACACATAAAACCAAGTTATCATGGTTCACAATCATCTGTTTGGCAACTACAAGCTCAACTTTTCTCTCCTTCCACTCCCACATTTCCTCTCCTATTAACAGCTTTAAAACTTTCAAAATAACTATTGAAACACATCGACTACGTTTGCTATTTGGGAGCATTTAAGAAAGTATTGCAACGAATTCGCTTTGTGCAAAAAATTATCATTCTTTCAACCAACTTGTTATTGAGCTGATTTCTAATCCATACTCAGAGCAGTTTTGAGGCAGAATTAAGTAAAGGATACAGATAACAAATTATTTCAGGAAGAGCACACCAAGTTCAGGACGGAATGAAAGGAGGAGCAAATACTTGCCAGAAAAGCCAGAAAGCAGACAGATTAGCATTATGTTTTTGATCAACTGGCAAAAGTATTCCCTACTACCTCAGAAAACCAGCTTTCACAAATCAACAGGCCTGTGCTATGGTCTTACAGAACAGCAAAATATTATTTCACACCCTGATTTATATGATGCTTTTTAAGAGGCTCACACAAATGGCAGGAAAAGCATTACATGTTAAGCAGTCTGGAAACAGCAGCACACAGAAACTAAAGAAGGTAGCAAGGAGAGCAAGAACATCTATGCGATTACTTACTACATACCCTTAATACTACACGAGTCATATTTAAGAGGGCTTACATGATACAGTTTCTGTCATTTCCACATATCTCTTACAATACCTTGCCTGGTCGAAATTCCGGGAAGAGCTCTGTAACACTTGGCAACTGTTTGGTAGCATCTCGCTGCATGATTCCTGCAAGAGGAAGTGTGAGTTTGCCTTCCTTGGATTCTGCCTGCCTGGCTTCTTGAGGTCCCATCTCTGACTCAGAATCAGAGCTGCTGCTGAAATCCACCTTGTCGGAGGCAGCAGAGGAAGGAGCAATGATGGAGGGCAAAATGATACCGTCTCCATCTTCAGATACTACAATAGAACAAGCACCTTATAAACAAACAGGTTTCCTCCCTGTCCCCTAGTATAACCCCATAATGCCACATCTACTATTTATACCAAGTTATGCAAAATTTAAGCCTCTGCAGGTGTTATGAGTACCATTCTGGTTTAACCTTTCATTTTATCCTAAGCGTTCCAGGTGAATTTCCCAGCCACAACTGAGAGGATGAGATAAAAAAGCGGTTTCATTGTCAATATCAGTATTTTACAATCACTGGAAATATAACATTTTACCCTACATTTCTGACAATCCTGTAACACTGCATATCAGGACAAAGACCCACCTTTAGACGCAGTCTGCAGACCGAATTTTCATGATGCACGGTGCTTGCCACAGAACGAACTGCTACACAGCAGTGTTTGCTTCCTTCAGATATTCATATTGCCAGAGAGAAGAAAGTCCTCACTCACCAGTGGCAGCTGCATCCTTTTCATCTTCTTTCTTTCCAGGTACTGGAGGTGGTGGTGGTGGTGGCATCAACTTGGAATCAATATCTTCACAGTCAGCATCATAATCATCCTCATCTTCATCTAACCAGTCAGGAGACAAGACTGCATATTAAGCAGACAATAAAAGGGAACCAGGCACCCTTCCCATTTATATTATCTCATACCTTCCCAACCTGATGAGACCATGTCTTCTCATTAGTAAGGAGACCATTCTCATTTTGCAACTACATGGAACAATCCTATAAGTCCAGCTTCCTGCACAAACTCATTTGCAAGATTGAACTTTAATAGAGTGGGAAGAGGGAAAAAGGCAAACTGACAGAAAGACGGCTGAAGCACTTAAAATATTTATATATATATTCTGCTATCACCTCCCCTTATTTACACTTTGCAGAGCAAATAAAGGTGCTAAAGCCATAAGAAAAATGTGGTTAAAAAGCCCAAGCAACCTTTACATCCCACTAACCACAATATGTCAACAGAAAGGTTAACTGTAAGGCATCTTTAAAGAACATGCAAAGATTTAGCATTTACACTAACAGCTACTGAGAGGGAAAAGCCACGTGTTTTAGAAAATCTATTCTAGGCCAGACAGAGATCCCTGGGACCAACAGAAGAACCAAAATGCCTTCAGCAGAAAGTCTTTCAGAAAAAGAATTCAAGGAGAGAGATAAGATTGAAGTGACTCTCTAAGGGATGAGGACCATATCTTTATCTTTGAGTATCTCTGAGAAGTACCTGGCTTCCTGTATAACCCTCTTCGTAAGAACACAGGTTAAAGAAATATGAGCACGTATTCAGTATTCTCTGCAGGGGATCCCAGAGCAAAAGGAGGATCCTGGTTTCTCTTCTGAGTATAGTTTAACTCTAATGAGGAGCTAATTTCTTCAAAAAAGGAAGATATCAAACAGTGGCTTCACCCAGTGAACACAGTTTCACAAAGGCTTATATTGGGTTCTTGAAGCAAGGAGTGAAAAGGCACAATGTCACCCATATAAAAGACTATCAAGGCCCATTGCCCCAAAATACCTTCTACAGCTGTAACACTAATCCCATTTACCTGGTCTTCGAACTAGCTGTAGGCTGCCCATTGCCTGCTTATATCTCCGGCTCTCATCTTCTGCCACTTCATTAATATCTGAATAATCAACAGCATCTTCTGTGCTCTTAACCCAGCCTAGGAAGAAAAGAGACCTAGTCACACAAAACTTCATCCTAGTATATATTACTAACTTTAGACTTCACTATTTACATTTGAATCCTTTCCTATGCTTCCTTTTCTTAGAGGAACAAAAACATCTGATTAACATCTCCCATTGGAGTATTTTTCCCCTCATTCCAACCAAAAGTTCCAAGAGCTCTAAATTTCCCCTAAAGACTGGTAAGTAACCGACTTTAGCACAGGGAACACCTTTCACTTACCCAGTGAAACTGTTTAACAAGCTAAGCAATAAAAAACCAGACACAGTAATACTGTGCACTCAATAGGCTTGTTTAACACAGGGGAAAAGAAAAAATAAACTTGTTTAATGAGGAAAAAGAGACAAGTACACACACACAAAAAATATATATAAAAAATAAAAGAGAACAAGTGCAAAAGTGACCAAGTGATAATGTGGGATTCACTCGGGCAAGGAGGAGAAAGCAAGGCCTTTGCTGGAGGACCTCTAGCCAGATAACACCACAATATTCCTCGCAGCCCCCCATAACCTAGGTGCACTTCTTCCTCTCCAGTAAGAGCTCTGATCCTGCAGCCCCTCTGTCATTTAACTGCGGCTACCCCAGGACCTAACCTTCCTCATCCAGGTGAGCTCCATCAGCCTCTGGGCTGTCCTCCTCGCTGGCTGTGATCTCAGTGATCAGGTTGCCCAGTCCCAGCACACCCAACCCGGCGAGGTGCTTCTTGGATTCCTGGAGAGACCAGAGCCATGTCCCAGCCGGGAAGCTCCGCCAGCCAGGCGGGCCGAGCCCCCTAACCGCCCGCTCGGTCCCGTCCTGGAGCCCGCCCCACCAACGCCTCCCCGTGCCTGGCCCGCCCCGGAGCCGCACCGCTGGGGTCCCGCTTCCTCTCCCGTCCCTCAGCCCGCGCCGCCGGCCGGGCCGGGCCGAAGGGGCGTCTCGCCGGAGCGACAGAGCCCTACCTTGTCGAGGACGCTGTCCCCCTCCAGTTGCCCCGCCTCATTGATGTTGCCGAAGAGGAACCCGGCCAGCGAGAAGGGCTCGGCGCGGACGCCATCCGCCTCCTCCTCGCTCTCCGAGTCCGACATGGCGGCAGCTCCGACCCGGAACCGGAACCGCCGGCCGGCCGCGACCTGAGGGATCCGCCGCCGCCGCCCCGCGCCGCCCCGCCCCGCCCCGCCCTAAGGATGCGCACAGGCTCCGGCGGTCACCGAAAAGTCGTTTATTGCGTGTAAGAAACGGGGTCCGGCTTTCCACAGGAAAGAACTACGCTTAGAACAGGTGCGTTACAAACAGCAGGGTGAGTTAATACGAGAGCCAGCGAGACGAAGAAAGGTTTATTACAACTTAAATTATGCAGAATAATAAAAAAAAAACCACTTTAAAACTGTTAGCTGTAATACAAATTCTTTTATAGTATAAAATCAAGTTGCCAGTGTATGTATCAGTACCACACTTAAGAGTCTTGGGCCGTACAGCTGATGGGCGCTCCCCACAGCCTGCGTGCGGGGTCAGCCCAAGCAGCACCAAGGTTTCTACAGAGTGAGGTTTAGCACTTGGGCGACAAAGCACAGTGAGGCTCTTCTAGTTTAAATTTCATAGAAATAGCTACAGCTGTAAACTGGAGAAAGCACTTATACATCTAAGCGCACCTCATAACATCCTTTGGATACAGAATTCCTGAACTGCTCAGCTCCCTGTGGATGCCTTCAGCTATATTTAAAAGAAAAAAAAATTAAGCATTTCAGAAAGCATTCACAAACTGAAAGATTAAAAATTGGTCTCTTCATGGAAAGTCTCTTCTGTGAATTAAGACATACACACTGCATTTCTATTCAGGAACAAACCGAGGACTCTTGAACAGTCTGGGAAACCCGCACAGCTTAACCCAGGTTTTCCGATGTCCAGAAAACAGACAAAATCCAGCCGTGGGATTGTGTGAAGTCTGTATTTGTTGCCTGCCCATAGGAAAAAAAAAAAGTGGGAGGAACAGAATGGATTGTAGACTGAAGCACTGCACTTCTTACGATAAAGTACACCAAGAATTATAGGAGGAAAAAGAGGAAGGAAGATCAAAACTGAGAATGCCCACTGAATGGAAAAGCTCATTGGATCTGCACGCTCCTGAAGCTCATTCTCATGAAAAGCAGAGGCTGGAGGAAACCAGTTGTCAGCCAGCAGGACTTCTGCTCCTGGCAGAAAGTGGCAGAAATAAAAGGCATCTAAATGACTATTAATGAGGTACTTGAAAGTCAGGAAGAAGGTTTTGATGGTGTTCAAAGGTCACTTTCATCGTTATCATGTTGTTCTCCACAGTACTGTTGTGCAATCCATTAATTAAGTAATCTAGATGAGGATAAAGTGTTCTAGCATAATGTAATCAATAATGTAATCAATTCAAATAAGTTGATTAAGTAGTTGAATTTTATCTCACCATACTCTCTTCCAGTTAACACCAGGATGGCTGCTCTGTAAGCCTACAGAAACAGGGCGGGTGTGTGCAATAACACTTGCTCACAGGATTTCTTCTTCTCCACAAAATTATTGTAATCCAGTTAGGAATGACCACAAAAGATGTAGAACTAAAAGATTTCAGTACATTAAAAAGTAAAAACTTTTTAAAACAGTAGTAGCTTCAGTACAAAATTGCAAATATATGTAGAAAAAAAAAAGAGGTGCCTGTTGTTGAAATTAAAAGTCTATTTAAGAGCAGTTCAAACATATCACAAACTTTTTAAAGTACATCTCTGAATGAAGCAAAGGTTATGGGCTTACACCAGGGTAACTAGACAGTTGATTTAGGCCTGACCAGCATTAAAAACACCAAACCATGTGCACTGGCTTAAATAAATACATTTTAAACATGATAAACTCTTATTTACTCAGTTACTGAAATTTACTTACAGAAAATAATCTTGAATTACAAGACACAGAGTTAATTGCTGCCTGCAAGTCAAGCCCACACTAAAGGCCTACTACCAAAGCAAAGGCAGAACATGGTGAGTAGAGGTTACTTCAATGAAATACTCTTACACCCTCACAGCCTGCAGGGCACTGTGGTAGGAGCCACGTTTGGAACAGCACTTCTATGAGCGCAAAAGATGCAAGACAATCCAGGCAATGACACTTGGTGAAGAAAAATATGCAGAGCCTCTAGGCTTCTGCAAACATCAGGCATAAGAGGTGTTTTGATGTTGCCTGCAATCAGGCAACGTTTGGAAGTCGGTGTTGTTTCACTAGCCACATATACCAGTATTTGCACTAACTGCAGTTCATAATCTATGGGATGCAGTTTGCTAAAACAGTACCAGTACAAGCATACCTCAGATATACAAAAATTGCAGTTAGTGTCAGCATCAGTTACACCAGCTGAAGAAAGGCACATCCTCTTCAAAGAGGGGAATTAGGGCACAAATACAAGATGTTTCTATCCACTGGTATTTTTGCCCGTATCAGATAAAGCAAGGTCAAATTAACACAAGATCCCCAATAACCTTGTTGATGTATTTTCTGTTCTCTTGCTAAAATGAGGCTTTTTTTCTGCCCAGGGTATACACCAGTGCAGTTTCGCATGTGTGGGAATCACAAGAAAGCCAAGTTCTGAATTACCAATTGAGGCTGTATCCAGACAAAGACAGCACTGTCAACTTCAGACAACAAAGCCCAGTCCAGCACCATTGGTTTCACACAAAGTATCTTTGAAGCATGCTGCTTTCATACCACCAAGCTGTAAGGTTAAGTCTAAGGAAGGTTTCATGCGCTCACTTCTCAGCTGGCCCCAGCATCATACATAAAGGACAGTGCACATCCTGAAAATAAAAGGCAGCTGCCAGTCACTAGAGCTGCTAAAGAAAGTTAAAAAGAACGTAAATAGAACTTCAGTTAAAAGAGTTTATAATAACTGATCACCTAGTAGAGAGGAGAAAACTGCCCAGGTAAACTTATCCAGTGACTGGCTAACCATTACAAATTTAACTGAAGCCATGAGTGAGGTGCCAGGAAGAAATGAGGGTTCCTGGCTCCTGTAAATAGAATGTCCAAATTTTCTGTCAGTGTTCACCCAGAAAAACACCAAAGGAATTTGCCATAAAAATCTCAAGTGGTGGCCCCAAGAACATTGAGAAGTGAAGCAATTAATTCTTCAAGAGCGAATGGGCTCATTATCAAGTCTCTGAGATTCATCGAGGGGATTACACTGAAAATCTCATTTTGAGAAGTGTCATCCCAACTACCTCAGTCAGTCCAACAAGATAACTGTTAACTGTGCAAAGTCTCTTTGGAGAGTGAAACAAAAAACTCAGTTTAGAAGATTATGGAAGACTTGCATCTGAACTACTCTTCCACCTCTCCAATTCAAAAGTATGGAAATCACTCATTTGAGTGATTCATCATTATCCTAAATTCCTTACATTAGGAGAAATCAGCTCCTGCTTCTACTAATAAAATTATTGCAGGTGTTCCCTGGGTCTTGCTCACTGCATTAAACATGCTTTATGGTAACTCTTCATATAAATGATCACAGTTCACTAAGTCAATCGTAGTAATATTTCAGGCATTTTTGCATGTAAACAAACTGGTTTCAAGCTTTAAATTGACAAAGTAAAACAACTGGATAGCCAGACTTCTGTTTGTAAAACAAATTCAATCAGTAAATAAGGTATGGGAAAAGCAGCAGCTACGCTTAAAGCAAAGTTATCAGAATTTGTGCTTTTCAGCAAATCTAGTAACTGATGACTATCTAGTAAAGAAGTCTGGCTTCAGAGAAGTCCCTTCTTTTATCTTCCTCCACTAAATAAGGACAGAAGCCGAGTGATCCCTGGAGAAGCTGAAGACTGGAACTTTAGAAATAAAGTAGGTATTTGACCTCTCAGTTGGAGAAAAAAAAAATAAAATGTTCTGTTTCAGTTTCCCTGAAGCAGTAAGACTGCATAAACCATTTCTGCTTAGAGCTGTTAGTGCAAGATGCAAATGTTCAATTTAACTCATTAAAGAGACCTCCAAGATTCTAGTCAATATTCAACTTCGAACATTCATCACCCGAGGTAACTACAATAAGACACATTTTCTTGTATTCTTCTTTGTCACAGGATACAGAACTGCACGCACAGCTTCAGCAAACACCTCTCGAACACCCTCCTGATTCAACGCTGAGCACTCCAAATATTTGACTGCTCCAATTTGTTTAGCCAGTGAAGTCCCCTGCTGCGGGGTAGTAGGAGCCAAGCTTTGCTCTTTCAACTTTTTAACTGTTTCCATGTCATTTCTCAAGTCTCTCTTCGTGCCCACTAGAAGAATGGGAACATTTGGACAGTGGTGAGAAACTTCAGGATGCCATTTGTGCCTCACATTTGCATAGGAAGACGGGCTACCAATTGAGAAACAGATAACAAATACATTGGTTTGAGGATATGAGAGCGTGCGCAGGCGGTCATATTCCTCCTGGCCTGCAGTGTCCCAGAGATTCAGGCTAACTGTCCTGCTATCAACAGTCATTTGGGCACTGTAGTTGTCAAAGACAGTAGGGATGTACTCTTCTGGGAAGGCATTGGTGGTATAGCTGATGAGAAGACAAGTTTTTCCCACAGCGCCATCTCCAACAACCACGCACTTTATAGTCTGCATTCTTTACCCAGAAACAAAGTCCTGCACAAAGCAAGAAAAAAAAGTTAGGAAAAGCACACTCAGTGATAGTCATTTTAAAGATAAGCTTTAGCAAGTGTTTGTAATATTGCTAACAATTTCTTATTACAGCTAGACACACTGTCTCAGAAGCCATTATGAAGAGCTCACAGGCTAGAAAGACAATAGTGAAATGTAGATGAAATGAGTTGAGAGCTCAGCGACAACTGGCTGCATTCCAACCATGTAAGTACAAATTGGCCAAACTCCTACAGTCTTGCCTTACTGCCAGACAGTTTCCCACAGGCAAAGGGACAAGTCCTTAGAGGTACCTGCAAGTGGAAAGGGATCGTGACCTCAGACCTAGTAACAAGATACTCTATCATTTGTAGGTTCACACACAACCCCTCCAAGATCCACACTTCTTGTCTACATAGTCTACTACCTAAACAGTTTACCACAAATAAAGGTCCAAAAAGTATATAACAAACCAAGATACCCATTGCTGGGCTGCACTTCTACTGTTTACTATAATAATTCACTCAACTCAGGATCAATCAGACCTCAAGAAACTGCATTATTTAAAGGACACCAGATAAAAGGTTCAGAAAGGAGCATGTACAAGAAAAGCTGTTCTTTGAACTACAACTAGCCATAGTACCCATATTAGAATACATAAAGAATTTTTCTAAAGATGCCAAGAACAGATTCTCACTAATCAGTGACAGAACAAGCAGAACTTAATAGGCTTGAGCTACAATAAAGAAAGCTTATACTGAGCCTTAGAAAAATACAGGCTGTAGAGATCAGCAAACAGCCTTCCTTGGCAGACTGAGGAATTGCTGCAGTAATATTTGACACTTAAAGGCTTCCCTATCCCTTTTTCCCTGATATGTGAAGAGTAGGTTTGACCATCAAATGGATATAGCCTAAAATACAATTAATTCTAAACTTTCATCACATGAACAGCAGGAACTTTGAAAATAGCATGGAACAACTACAAGCAGTCATTTGCTGTATGTTTGTTGTGTGCTGGAGCTTCCACTGCTAGCCTGAACAAGAAGGAACTTGCATCTGCCTTCTCAGCCAATGCCTTTGAGGTAATACCAGTAATCCTCAACTTGCAACCAGCAGCAAATATGCTGCTTCAAACAGAAGAAACAGATAGTGGGAGGAACTATATGGCATATTCCAGAAAGGTCACAGCTCTAACACCATCAAAATGGCAAAGGAAACATATGAAAATGAGCAACAGTGAAATACTTCACTTATAAAAGTCATGAAACCTCCTCCGTCCAACTTCCTCTTCAAGACCATCCAAACAAATCAACTACTCATTACCATTTAAGTCTCAGTTTTGACCTTTTTGACAGTCTTTATCTGTATCCACATACTGCCGTCTTCTCACTGGGAGCACACATGATTCTTCTGTACTAAGTGAAAACAGTCTACCTTAAGCTTTCGCACAAAGCTGCAACAGGCAACTCAAGGGATATCGACTGTGGTCACTGCAGCATACAGTGCTTCAGGAAGTAACAAAGTACACACGCAGTACTGAAACCAATCGGTGGGAACCAGTGCAGAAACCAGAAAGACCCTGCAGGACATTGGAGAGGAAGAATTTGGAGTAAAACAAGCAGGAAGAAGATGCAGAAGCAGTTTATCCTTTTTGAAAATGGCAGGAATTCTATTTCTAAAACAACATGAGTCACCTGAAATGAAATCTGGCAAATATCTTTGAGCTTTGGCAGAAGAGCATACATGCGAGTTTCATCATACATCAAAAGAATCAGTCACCCTGTTTCAAGGCTCTAGTCAAATGTAAAGAGAGATGTGTATGCAACTGCATATTTTAAAGGTAATCAGTAAAATGAAGAACAGCACTGACCAGCCACAGCTGACAGCAGGACTACATATATTATTCCAGAACATTTGCACCAGTTGCACCAGGGCTAAGCCCCACCCCGGGGGGAAAGGTTTGCACTTTGCAAACCCCAAAGTCGAAACCCCTTTTAATATAAAATTACTTAAAGCATTACAAGTTAAACATTTTTAGCATTATATTATTAATAGAGGCTGAACACTTGTTACTAGCAGCGTACAATCCAACATAATATTTCTGAACACAAAGGGTTTAAGTGCTACAAGCAAACAGTGACAGAAGAGCGGATGTATTTTAATACCATAACACTGTTCTACCTGAAGATGCAACTGTAACTCACCATCTTAGTCTCTACTGCTGTTTTCCCTGTAGGGCAGATCACTACCTGCTTTGAGATGCTGCCATGCTCTCTCCAGCAGCAAGGCTGCCTTCAGATGTTACCAAACCCTGTTTCCCCTTCCCACCCAGGTAGCACACTATCTCCTCAGCTGTGACCACACACTGAAAAAGGGTGAGGAGTTGTTTCATCCAGTTTACTGAGCAGTACCACAATCAACTTTGTTGGTACAACCAAGCCCCAGTGCTAGCACATGGTAGGAATGAATCACAGGGGAGGAATGCCATATGCTGCTCTTCTGGACTGCAGCACAGAAAGCAGGCTTTAAAGCTTACTCCTGCATTTACTTCAAACCATTGAAGTACTAAAAGATGCTGTGCCAGAAACCTTAGTGGTGACGAACAATTCCAGGGCAAAAGTTTTTTTCCATATGCAACCCATGCAACAGACCACTATTTTGATCAGTCAGTAACAAGTGATATCACAGAGATGGCAGAACTAAGTCAGCTGGATACATGCAATAAAAACTCAACTATAGCAACAAGTCTCATGGAGAATGAGATATGCAAGCCTTTTACATGCCCAGTTCCTAGTTTCTAAAATGAACAAATCGCAAAAACTTGGAAACAGATCTCTCTTTAAAACAGAAACCACAAGCTCCCCCAAGGGATTACACCTCTATGCACTTCTGTCCAGAGCTTTTCACAGAAAGACAGGGTATCCCAGAATTGCACCCCTACCTGCACAGGCTTCGATATCTGGAGGGTCATCACACCAATATTGCAAAACAATACAGACAGTTTCATATATTGGCAAACTACAAAGCCACATGTATCTCGTACCATCAGCAGCTAAAATAGCTTGATTCAACCCAATTTAAAGTTTCTAATGAAAGTGTATTACCCAAAGATTATTTAAGAGGTCATTAGAGCTTTCAATTAGGAGAACAGTCGTAAGGTAACAAAAAAGCCTGGAACATAAATACTCTTTCACAGCATTATTATCTTGAATTACCTGACTAAGCTTGGATTTTAGAAAAGCAACATTTGCAGTAGGAAGTAAACTCCATGCAAACATGCCGAAGCATCAGGCTAAATATGTACTACACCAATACAGTTAAAGACCTTGTATGCTTTTAAGTACGCTTCTCTGCAGGGCTCCTTTAAAGTAGGTTGACTTAGCTGAAAGGAATCATGTGTAGCATATGCAGTACAGAAAAAAAAAAACACACACCAGGATACACATGATTTAGTACTGAAACACAAAATTTAGATAAATTTTTTTTAAAAGTAGAAAGAAGCTCCTATGCTCCAGAAACCTGTATGTTGTCAGCAGGTGTAGTTTGGTTAAAGATTTCAATATGGAAGAAAGTTTGGGGTTTGTTTTTTTTTTTGTTTTTTTCTTAATTCAAGCCACTACCAAGCAAACAATATTACCTCCATCAGGCCTTTTCTATTAAATCCACATATCGCTTTGTTCAAAATGTATAGTCCCTATTTACTTTTTCTTGTAAACAATTTGTCTAGCAATAAAACTCTCATAAGATAGCACGAAGCTGGGGTTGAAATTTGCATGGAAAATTTTTTTTCTCATGCACCCTTGAACTTGGCATTACATGCTATTTGAATATAAACATATGCTGAAAAAAAAAAAACATACTCTGAAAACAAAATTACCAACAAACATTACCAAGAGCAGGAAAATCAGTTTAGGGTTTGTTTGGGATTTTTTTTGTGAGCTTCAAAAGAATTTTTGGGGAAAACTTTAGAGAAAATCTCCACATACAACAGGTAACAAGAACTGAAAAAGAGAAAAATACAGATTA